>JADRCD010188775.1:0-19437 GCA_019843815.1 Montemys delectorum | reverse complement strand
AAAAAAGTCTATTTTACTAAAGAATGCTAAAATTAGATTAGAAACTACTGATTAACTAAAATAAACCTGAAGACAATTTGTGAGTATTTTTTTCAGAGAGTTGGAACCTGGTTGTTTTACAACACCTATCATTGTACCTCACAGTAAAGAGTTGTGTTTCAGCTTTTCCTACCATGACATCTTGGTTTGAAAGGGCAAATTGGTATATTTTTACTTATCTCTTCTAGAAGAAAATAAATGATTGTAAGAAGACTTACACTGTACTCTGCTGTGGCACACCTGCCATTACCATCCTGAGTGCTGGCAGGCTCAGAGGCATGCCTGTCTGTGCACACCGATGGAAAGTAGTGTGTGTAATTTGTCTTGGAATTCCTGGGGTCCAGATGCATCTTGTGAAGAGCTCCTGCTATCTTTTGTTAAGACAATTTAGCAAGCTGTAGTTTCAGTGGATTCTCTTCTGGTGTCGTGGCTCCATTTATGTCCTGTGAATATAATAAACTGTCCTAATGGAAAAAAAAAAGAGTTGTGTTTCTACCAACCTTTATGAAGAACAGGGGCTCATTTCCCAAGAAGTTTCCTTTGGCTTTAGAAAGGAAGAATAGTTTGTTTGTAAAGAATGATGTTATCATACTTAGACTAATAAAAATATTGAGTTTGGTGTTGTATAATTGTATTGACTTGATTTTTCAATTCTTTTCTGAAAGTTACTGTGTGTTTATACTACCTGCATTGAAACAGTGCAATGAAACCTACTCTTCTCTTTGATATAGAATACATATATTTAGCATTATATAAATTTTATAAAATAAGCTTCCCTTTCAATATTAAAGCAGTACCGGCAAGAATATATCTTTCCACATGTTAAAAGTGTCAAGAACAAACAAAAGATTTGGATGATTCCACTATTGACATGATTATAGTCTGTCTTTAATAAGAGAACTATCAACTGATGTCTTGGCTCTGGGACAATGTTAAAATGTGAAATAAGGTCATGTTTAAATCTTAGTTTCAAAATGTATTTTTGCCTGAATTTTGCCTAATCAAAGAATAATTATGATTATGTGACAAGATAAATTACAATTTGGCAAGAAAAGGAAAAGGAGGCAATTGTAGTTGTGTACTGTAGTTGTTAAATAGCAATATTGAAGTTATGATACATAACATCCACAAAACTAGAAGCTAAATTATAAAAGATATTTATGTTGAGAAATTAATAGCAGATATTTCACTGGGGTCAGGTTTTGAGGTTTTATAAATTAGACCCTCTTCACATTCTCTGTCTCCGTCTTCAGTAGGATGATGAAAATGTGATTGGCTATTTCTATGCCTCCTCATTATAATATACTCTACCTTAGAAGTACCATAAGCTGAATGAATGCTTTATTCTTTAAGGTCCTTTTTTTTTGTTGTTTTGTTTTGTTTTGTTTGTTTGTTTGTTTTTGAGACAGGGTTTCTCTGTGTAGCTGTGGCTGTCCTGGAACTCACTCTGTAGACCAGGCTGGCCTCAAACTCAGAAATCCACCTGCCTCTGCCTCCCAAGTACTGGGATTAAAGGTATGCGCCACCACTGCCCAGCTTTAAGGTGCTTTTTTGTCAAGGTATTTTATCACAACAACAAGTAAACTAGAAGATAAATTGGTAGCAGGAGTGAGGTTAATGTGATAAAGTGAACATGTGTCTTTTGTGTCCTTGGAGTATTTTGTGGAAGAATTTGAAAGTGTAAGTAGAAAAGTCACTAAATGTTGAAACAGGTTAATGGGCTTCTCTATGGAAACTTGGAAGCTAAGAATGCCGAGAGAAGTACAAACTATAGAGGCCCAGCTCAGAAAACATTACAGGGGAGTAAAGACTGCAACCTGGCTAGAAGTGATTTATGAAATATTTTGGCAAAAAAGTATGTCAGTATTCTGCCATTGTCCTAGGAATTTAAATGTCACAGAATTTAAAAGTAATGAACTAATTTCTTTGATGGAGAAAGTTTCAAGACAGTAAAACATTGAATTTATAAAATAGTTATTTGTGATTACTCTTATGAACGTCTACATTGAAAAATAGCAGCAAATGGGGCAGATTGAAAATGTAAAATGTGAAGTTTGAAGAGGAAATGAATATTTAAAGAACTTACAATTATAGTTAAAGAGTCTATATTGAAAGAGTGTATAGTTGCTTAAAGATAATAGGGTCATTAAATAGAAATGTCTATTGGCACTGGAATAATAGGAAATGTGTCCCTAGGGCAAGTCTCCATACTGCTGAATCTTGAATTCCTGAAAGGAAAAGGTCTTAGTGGTTTTCTGCTCCTAGAGAAAAATATATATGGGGAATGTTTGCACCAATATCAGTATACAGAAGTTACTGCTCAGGGACACAAGCTTGATCTTAAGCTGGTAGTTAAACTATATAGTATTATCCACATAATACTGGCTTTAGAGACAGAAAGATATAAGACTGAGGGGTCATGATTTTGTCCTCCATGTTTTCAGAGAACCACCAAAGCCAGGAAATATGTGACAACATTGGGGTCCTTTCAAGGAGGCCCCAAGAAGCCCTGTGTGAAGATATGATGGTGACGCCTAGGTTGTTCTGGGAGATATGGGAGATCTCAGAACTGGAGACATATGCCAATGAACTCTACATAAAGTGAGTAGAATCAACCTAAAAGATAAATATATGTGTTAGGCAGCAGTGATGGAGAGATAGAGCTATTTTAGCCCTTTGAAATTGAATCCCCAGGCAATGGACAGCAATCTTCAGAATTTGGTGACTGCCTACTAGGCTTTGGTCTAGTATTTCCTCACTGTATCTTCAAGTCTTCCTTCTTGAATATGATAATATATTCTATGCCATTATATGATGGAGAAATATGAACTTTATTGATTTTACATGAAGTCAGAGTTAAGAAATTGCCTTGAGTTTTCAATTTGTGGAGTTTTGAACAGCTTTGAGACTGATTAATACTACATGTGTTTTTTATCATAAGTCGTAATCTTTGATGTGGGGTACAAAATATACTAATTTGAATGAGAAATATCTCCCAAAGTCCATGTATTTGAATACTTAATCTCCTGTTGGTGGTCATTTGTAGAAGTGATGAAATCATTAGGTGGTGAAGCCTTGGTTACAGGCTCCTTAATCACTGGGTGGATTTGATGCTTACAGAATCTCCCCATTGTTCTCTTTCAGCTCCCTGTGTTTTGATGATGTTATCAGCCAGCTCCTTGTTCCTTCTGCAATGCCTTCCCTGCCTGTTTTCATTCCTTCCTCACCATGATGGAATATATCTTTCTAGAATCACCTATCAAAATAAACCTTTTCTTCCCTAATTGCTATTTTCTATTTTTAAAAGATGTATAATATAGTGTGACTATTTTAACCACTGAAGTGATAGTTGTCAAATGTTTGAAACCTCACAACCTCATCAATACATTTAGAATATAAAAATTGTACCATTTTTTTAAAAATTGCATTTCAACTCAAAGGCATATGTATCCTTAACAATTCTCCTAATGTGCTTTTACTTTAGATAAACACTTTAATCTATATTTTCAAATAATGAACCAAATATAAAGTAGGAAACTTCCATGGAGCAAAGATATACAGATGAAACAATGGCGATTTAATAAAGCATAAAGCACGGGCATAGACATGTATATACAGGCATTTGTTACTTGTAAATACAACATCAAGTAATAATTTTGATGGTATTTTCTTTGCTCACCAATGACTTGATATGTTAGTAATAAGGTCATGTTAGTGATGGGAATGCATGGGAAATGGCTTGGTGCTTGCTGTAGAAGCATAAAGACTGGGTTTGGGTCACCAGCAATCAAGTAAAAAAACAGATGTAGTAACACATATCTGAAATCCCAGAACTAGGGCAGCATATGTGTATGGATCCTGAACGTTCATTGACCAGTTAGCCTAGCCTAGTCTATGTGTTCTGGATTCAGTGGCACATACCTTCTTTAAAAAGTTTTACTTTTGAGATCATTCTAAAAGTTCACCGGGAAGAAACAGTTTATCATTTTCAAAGATGTATTTTCCTTGTTACGGACCCTGGTAGGTGGAGTAGAACTTGTTCTAGGAGTAGGAATGGTATTCTTTCTTGTGTAGTTATTTGTTCTTGCTTCACTTAACTAACATCCTCATATCTGAATATTTACAAAAATAAACTCTCTCACCAATTAGGGTTAGTCTATCTGGAATTAGATAATATAATCCTGTGAGTCTACTTAATTGGTTCTGTTAACTTCATTGTATGCTAACATGAAATAAACAAATGTTTAAGTCTATGCACCCATTTTTTTCTTGCCACAATGCACCTCACCATATGCTTCCTCATGGCTGTCACAAAGAGCCAATTTTCCCTGTCTGAGTGCTGTCAAGACAGACAGATTTCTGGTAGATTTGGTGAATGTCTGTTTTGTTGTTAATATGTGTAACAATGTTTTGATGCAGAATGTAATCTTGTGCTTTTGTAGAACCTCCTTTTTAAGAACCCATGAACCTGATCTAGTTATTTTCAAAGACCAACCAGAACATGAAGAATTACAATGAATTGTTAGTGTTGTTGTAAATGTATTACCCACTCTTGGCTACCGTGGTCAAGTAAAGAATCACTTGCCTTAGGAAATAAGTGGCATTTTACCCTAATGTAAAGAAAAATAAAATTCATTAACATGGCCTTCAATGGAAAGATAATTGAGGGCCCAAAACTTAAGACTACCAAACAACAGGATTTGTCCAAATAGGATATCCCTTTGTGTGTGTGTGTGTGTGTGTGTGTGTGTGTGTGTGATTTCTTCTTTTAACTCCATTTCTCCTTCCTTTACTTCTTAAGATATAATATAACTTTTAAAAATCCATAGATTTCAGCTGTTCCCTCAACATGTGGATGAAATATGTATACAAAAACAAGAGCTGCATATTCAGAGCAGCAAGAGCAACAGGTCATAAAATAAGAAATTCTGTTTTGATGGACTTTTAAGACAATCAGCAAACTTAAATTGATGTGTATGACTGGCTTTGAGTTTATATTAGGTAATCTGTTGTAATGCTGCTAAAGTGAGGCATTTGATGCAGTTGAATTCTTGGACCCTTCATAACTTGAACATTATACAATGCATGTACTGATATAAATTTTAGAGGACAGCAAAATAGAATTTTTTAAATTGTTTTTTAGGTATTATATAACATCTCAAATGTTTGCAGAACTCTTCAAGAATGAATAATAGTTACAATCATAGAATTTTATCATGCTCACTGACAACTTAGTTACAAAATGACAGAATCAGATTTGAATGTATGACTCCAATATCTATAATTTATTATAATAAGCCTGTGAAATAAATTAAGGAAATGTGCTTTATCCTTAACCAGGGCAAAGAACAATAATTTTAAAAGTTAAAAGGTGTTTGTAATTTTCATTATTTTCTAAGACTCCTGGCCCAGGCCTTGTAACAAATTAACTTGTAAAACATTTCCTATAGGTCTTTGTGTTTTGTTTTCCTGGGTGTTTAGGACCCCTCTCTCTGTGTATAAACCATCACATATATTTACTCCCAATTCTGTCATTCTATCTAGGTGGCAATAAATCTGTTACATATTTCATGCTCAATTAAAAAGAAATCTTACAAGATTCCCATGAATTATGGAAAGATCGCCATCTGTCCCATCCTTAATTAGGACCATCCTGATTATGTTAAACATGTCCTGGCTCCCGTTAAAATTTTCTAAATACACGTGAAGGAGAAATTGTTAAAAATAAGTTGTCAGCAAGAAACAGGAGAGACTTAAACAAAGAAAGAAACTCCCAAAAGAAAGTTAAACAAGGAGAAATATCTCAAACCTCGAGGCTTAGATTGAATTGAATAATAAAACTTCCCCTTCACCCTTCATGACTAATCCATACCAAGACGCAAATGCAACTTGAAACGAATCATTCTGGAAGCTTCAGGAGTTTGGTTAATTTTTCTTTCCTGTTCTTTTTTTTTTTTTTTTTTTTTTTTTTCTTTGCTTGGAACACCTTTAGGCCTTGGGATGTGATTGGAGCCAGGAGGGGAAATGCCAAAATCCTATAGGGAAAGCTAGCTCTTGGAGTAATTTAGACCTGATTTGGGGGAACAAATGTTTCTATATGTTTTATGTTGCAAGATTTCTGCTTGTGAAATTTCGGCTGGCTTGAAAGCATAGAAGAATCTCAGATAGCAACGCAAAATCTAGATAATGGTGGAGAAGAAAGTGATTTTTGGAATCTTTATGGAAAAGGGATATAATTAGTTGGGTTCTTACCTCGTTTTGCTCTCAGCTATGTGGTTATTTTCAAATGTTCTTCCTGGCCTTTTCTGTGTTAAAATGCACCACAGCAAGGTCCAACCGCACCCAGTCACTAGGAAAATGCAAGCATTCTACTATGGTGTAAAATCCCCTTTTTTCCCCTCATCTACTTGACTAAACAAATACTTGCTCTGCAACAAGTATTCCAGGATAAGCTCTGACCACAAAACAATCAACAAAACGTACCTGCCCTTATGGATCTTACATTTCGATTGTAAACACAGACTGTGTTAGATCGTGTTAAGCGGTGTGTGGAAAAACGAATCCATGTGAGAATTTTTTAAAACAGTAAATTTAGGACTGGCTTGCCTAAAATGAACATTTAGCATATCTAGGGGGAAAGTCGCACAAGCAGGCAGGACCAGTGGCTCCGGATAACCTATTGGCTAGGAGGGGAGAAAAGTAACAGAAACTCAGGCTGGAAGGGAATCAACCAGAAGATGACCTAAAACACATGAGCAGGAGATGCGCCAGGCACACAGATAATTCCCAGCCTCTACTTCATGCTCTCATGTTATTCAACCTAGTAAAAGCGTGTTCCCTGAAACAGCTGCTATTTCACAATGATTGAAGAATACAACTGAAAAGATGTTGTCACCTGACTTACAATTTGTCCTTCACCTAATTTGCCAAGGAGTTTGGTAGACATAACTTTAGAAATACGAAATCCAGGCACACAACAAGAGCTTTAAAAGCTTATTTAAATGGAAGGTGATAATTTGAAAACATTAACTTTTCTATTGATCAGTGCATTTCAAACAAATCAATTAAAATGCAGAATGAGGATGCATATGCCTCTTTACCATGTTCCTCATCCTGCCTTGACTCCTCCTCCCCTCCCCCTTTTTCTTTCCTTTCTTTAAAGCCTTTCCTTTTCTCTGTTTCTGTTCTCCTACCCTTACTATATAGGTTGTAGGCTGTGTGAATCCATTTGTATAGTATTCTTGAAGTGACAAGATTCTACAAGTAAAGAAGCCATTTGGTTTTCAGCTGTAAAAGTTGGGCAGGGCCTGAGTGCAGTTGTGGTAGCAACAGCAGGGATTACTGTGACTATGAGACATTTTATAACATGATGATGCTCTTATCTTCTAGGACACTGTACCATAGCTTTTAAAGATAACACCACTGGGGAAAATCAATTTGGGGTTACATGAGACCTCTCTATATTATTTCGTAAACCAGCATATGAACTACATAGTACCTTAGAATCAAGGTTTATTTTAAACTATTAGGTCATCTTAGAGGACACCATAAAGCATCTAACACTTTTCCTCACAACCTGCTTTACCTATTGTCTTTCACGGATGAGGCAATTTTTGATACTGAAATGTCACCGGTATGTTAATTCCCAGCATAATAAAGCAATATTACCAATGCTTTAATTATATTAGCAATAATGTAAACTCATAACTTTCTTCTTAAACATTAAACTGTAATGCTGTGACACCTGTGTATTGTGTATTGAAGCTGATGGGTATAGCTAGTTGAGAGCAAAGATCTAGGTGAACAGAAATGGTTTTCAGAGAGAAAGATAAGTTGACCTGAAAAATTGTTCATGATAATGTCTAGAAGGAGGAAAGGGAAGGGGGAAAGTTATATAATTCTATTTTAATTAAAATGTATTAAAATTAAAACTCATTTAAAGGAGTCATTTAAAACGATTTTGTGATGAGGAAATGAAGTTGACAGTGATTATTAATATTGATTGTCAGCTTGATTGGAATCTGGTATTAACAAGGAGACATGCCTCTGAGCAGGACACATTAGGTATTTTTGGAAGGACTAACTGAAGAGGATTTATCTTTCACTGCCCTGCACTGCAGGGGTTGCTATCTTCTGTTCAGCAATGAGGAAATCTAAACAGAAATAAGTAATGTTTGCCATTTGCCTCCCTTAGTCTTGCTTTCAAATGCATCTACTCCAGTGCTGCTGCTGCTGCTGCTGCTGCTGCTGCTGTTGCTGCTGTTGCTGCTGCTGCTGCAGCTATCTTTCCCTGATATCACCTTCTCCATGGACCTGTGGCTCTCAAGGAATCCTCCAGCTCTTCCATCACCAGGCTGGGACTACTGAAACACCTAGCCTCATGGACTGCACAGCTACCATGTTCTTTGCTCCTCTACTGTAAGACAGCCATGTGGAATTACATGACTCAAAAAATGGAAGCCAATCTAATAAAAAATGTAGGAGGAATCTCTGTGTGCTGTGTGGAAGTATCACCTGTCAATAAAAAGCAGATGGCTAGTAAGCTAAGACAGGATTAGAAGGTGGGGTATGTGGCAGAAAGGCTCGGACTCTGGGAGATAATCAGGGCAAGAGATTCACTGTCAGGACTCTAGGAAGTCAGATGTATGAAGTTGAGGAGAGGTAATCAGCCATATGGTAGAATTGAGATTAGTTTAAATGGAATAAATGAGTTACAAGGTAGTTGGAACAAAGCAAATCTTCAGGCCTGGGCATCTATTACCAAACAATAAGCCTCTGAGTTATTATTCAAGAACTGGGGTATGGGTGCAAAAGCTCTGTGGTTTCAAAAAACACTTTGTTAAATATATTTATTTTGCTGTTGTTGTTATTGTTGTTGTTGTTTTCCCTCTGACTAACATACTTTTGGAAGTAATAAATGATTTTCTATCACATATGGTTTAATCTAATTAAAACAAGTAAATCTCAGGCTTGAGTTCCTTCCAGTCTCTCTGGGCTGGTGTCCTGAGCGGACCTTGGGCACAAGCTCCACAGCCAGTCCCACAACACCCAGAGGAAGTTGCTGCACTCTCAGGTGCTCTAACAAGCCCAGGGTCACAGGATCCCATGATCACCACAGAGACAGCTTGACTCTGAGGAGTTCCGACACAACGAGGATC
The DNA here is from genome assembly GCA_019843815.1 of Montemys delectorum. Taxonomy (NCBI): domain Eukaryota; kingdom Metazoa; phylum Chordata; class Mammalia; order Rodentia; family Muridae; genus Montemys; species Montemys delectorum. Next base: position 10,240 of record JADRCD010188775.1, on the reverse strand, counting down.
ACAGGAAAGACTGGCTCCAGTCATATTTAGCAAGGGCAGGTAGCACTAGAGATAACCAGATTGGGGGGGGCAAGCATAAGAAAATAAACAACATAAACCAAGGTTACTTGACATCATCAGAACCCAATTGTCCCACCATAGCAAGTCCTGGACACACCACTACACCAGAAAAGCAAGATTAAGATCTAAAATCACTTATCATGATGATGATACAGGACTTTAAGAAAGACATAAATAGCACCCTCAAAGAAATACAGGAGAACACAGATAAACAGCTAGAAGCTCTTAAAGAGGAAACAAAAATCCCTTAAAGAACTACAGGAAAACACAATCAAACAGGTGAAGGAAATGAGCAAAACCATCCAGAATCTAAAAATGGAAATAGAAACAATAAAGAAATCTGAAAGATAGACAACCCTGGAGATACAAAACCTAGGAAAGAAATCAGGAGTCATCGATGCAAGCATCACCAACAGAATACAAGAGATAGAAGAGAGAATCTCAGGAGCAGAAGACACCATAGAAAACATTGACACAACAGTCAAAGAAAATGCAAAAAGCAAAAAGCTCCTAACCCAAAACATCCAGGAAATCCAGGATGCATTGAGAATACCAAACCTAAGGATATTAGGTATAGAAGAGAGTGAAGACTCCCAATGTAATGGGCCAGTAAATATCTTCAACAAAATTATAGACGAAAACTTCCCAAACCTAAAGAAAGAGATGCCCATGAACATACAAGAAGCCTACAGAACTCCAAATAGACTGAACCAGAAAAAGAAATTCCTCCCAACACATAATAATCAAAACACCAAATGCACTAAACAAAGAAAGAATTTTAAAAGCAGTAAGGGAAAAAAGGCAAGTAACATATAAAGGCAGGCCTATCAGAATTACTGCAGACTTCTCACCAGAGACTATGAAAGCTAGAAGATCCTGGGCAGATGTCATACAGACTCCAAGAGAACACAAATGCCAGCCAAGGCTACTATACCCAGCAAAACTCTCAATTACCATAGATGGAGAAAACAAGATATTCCATGACAAAACAAAATTTACATAATATCTTTCCACAAATCCAGCCCTACAAAGGATAATAGATGGAAAACATCAACATAAGGAGCAAAACTACACCCTAGAAGAAGCAAGAAAATAACCTCTCAACAAATCCACACAAATCTAATTCCATCTCTTACAACAAAAACAACAGGAAGTGACAATTACCTTTTTTAAGTATCTTAATATGAAAATTAATATTACCAACATACCCTAAGTGATTGAAATCCAAAAATATGAGGAATTAGAAATTTGTTGATATCCAATGGTCTCTGTAATTTGGTAATTGGAGAAATAGGTCCAATGTTGTACAATCTATATATACTTTCAGCTTGTTTGTGACAGTGTCTGGCTGTGTACAACATAAGGGTCTTAAAATCTCGCTTCTCCTTTCTCAGCCTCTCTATGAGTAGTATCGTTTATTTCATGTTTTTACACTATACTATGGTTTTCAGAACAGCTTATATATTGCAGAAGTATTTGTATACCCAAGGGAGACATAGACAATTAACTTGGGAGGTGGCTTGTAGGAAAGAGAACAACAAAGAGTGAGACTGAATGCTTTGCTTGACATTTGTAACTATTGTATCAAGTTTGAAGAAGAGGACTTTATAAGTTATGCTTTCTCTGAGATGAATGCCTTTCCAAATTATCACAGCTAATGAACCAGATTCTTACCCTCACCTAATGTCTGTGCCACCCTCCAAGCAGAACCATTATTCATTGAAACAGTTAGTGAGTGACTTTATGGACAGACCATCTTAATACACACAGAATTTCTTTTTCTTTTTTCTTTCTTTCTTTCTTTCTTTCTTTCTTTCTTTCTTTCTTTCTTTTTCTTTTCTTTTCTTTTTTTTTTGAGACAGGGTTTCTCTGTGTATCTCTGGCTGTTTTGGAGCTCACTCTGTAGACCAGGCTGACCTCAAACTCAGAAATCCACTTGCCTCTGCCTCCCAAGTGCTGGGATTAAAGGCATGTGCCACCACTGCCTGGCTACACACACCATTTCTTAAATGAATGTAACCTGTTCTCTGTGGCCTGAGAATAAAGTCACTCACCCAAATAGTTTTGACCATAGCAGGAAGTCTGTATCCAAAAATCGTGCCTACAATTCATTCCTTGGCACAGCAGAAGTGTTAACTCTCAGCTTAGCTATGATGGAGGTAAAATCCTTTGGTGATTTGAGGGTCATTGAAGTACATCCTTATTACAATGAAATCCAATGTCTAAAAATTGTTCTTATTTTGGACTTGTACCACAGTAAGAGCCAATATTTTAAACTCTACTAAAAACAAAACAAACAAACAAACAAACAAAAAGACTTTATATATTTATGTTTATTTAAGAAAATACTAGTAGTGATGTATTATTTTGAAATATACAGTTAATATGTTTGGAGTTATTTAAAATTTATATTGAGAAAAACGTATGTATTTTCAGTATTGCTGTAGATAAGCATCTACATAAGACTGTTAAATTGATTGTTGTTTTATATCAAACAACTTTTATAATACTCATTTTTATTGTTATAATATTTTTGAATGTTAAGGAATATGACAAAAAAGATATTGTATGTATTGAAGGGGGGTCTTTGGGAGGAGTTGGGGTACAAAAGGGAAACAAGAATGTGATTTAATTCTATTTACTTAAAATATGTTTTTAAATGTTAACAAATTCAGATAAATTGAAATCATGTAACTTTTCTCATCATAATGCAATAAAAGTTAAAAAAAATACAACAAGGAAATCTCTGGCATTTTCACCAATGATATTGTGTTCACAGCAGTAAAAGCACCCAGAAGATTTATTGAAAGATTTAAAAGCATTAAAACATAACTTTGTGTGCATATATATCATGGTTTAAAAAACATGGTCTTCATTTTGTGGGGCAGGTCCTGTTTTCAAGCACAATTATTAGCAATATGCCCATTCCTCATCAAAGGGTTGGATTCAGATGAAAAACTATGTGTGTATTTATGTATTGTATATTATGTATTATGAAATACATACTTCATTCACGTTCTTATAATGAATGGAACTGAATGTAGAAATATGATATCTGTACCCAAAGGAATAAAAAACAGTCTTATAGGGACTGTAGAGAAATGGCTCAGCAGTTAAGAGCACCAGCTGCTCTTCCAGAGGTCCTGAGTTCAATTCCCAGCAACTACATAGTGGCTCACAACCATCTGTAGTGGAGTCTGCTGCCCTCTTCTGGTGTGTCTGAAGAAAGCAATGGTGGTATACTCATGTGTATGAAATAAATCTTTTTAAAAATCAGTCCTATAGTCTGTACCATGTAAAAGTAAGTAAATTTCTAGTAAGTAGAAAAATCTGAGCATGAATTTTTTTTTATTAAAGCTCAGGAGTAATTACTAAAGAAATAGCTTACAACAATATGATAAGACAGTTTTATAATGACATGAAAACAGAAGCCATGTTAAATATTAACAATTTTATTTTGGAAATACTTAGAAAATAAGTTTGGTAATATATAGAAAATATTTTAAAAGTTCAAATTCTAAAACTGAGTGGAGATTTTGATGTCATGCACAATGGCACTTTAGCATTCATGAGAACTCAGGAACAACATATATATATATATCTCAGTTTGAAGGAGGAGAAATAAATCTGTAACATTTTCCTAAAATGGAATGTAATGTATTAGCTGATTAAATGGACCTTGAATAAAATTTACACAAGCCATAGGGAGGCAGATCTTTGCAGTTTTCTCTCCATCTTGACTGGGTGGTCCATTTCCTATATTTTGTATATGAAGGGAGCTGAAGGCAAGTTAGCATTAATAAAACAGCTGGAAAGTGGAAAGGAGAGAAGCATAGATATTTTCATATTTTAAGATTTCTTACCAAATTCAGAATTACCAAAATATCCTATGCTATGGCTTGAATCTGAAATGTCCCATGAGGGTTCAGGTGTTTGAATACCTGGTCCCCAGCTAGCCAAAGTATTTGGGAATATTGTATAATCTTTAAGCAATGGAGCTCTATGGGTTAAGGGGTTAAGGATGGTTATTAGGGGCTGGCTTTTGACAACTTAAACCCAGCCTCCTTGGTTCTGCTCTAAGTTCCTGGTGGTTGTCATGATATGGCAATTGCATTGTGCTCTCTCCTCTATGCCTTTCTGGACTGAAATCCTCTAAAATTTTCATCTAAAATATGTGCTTCAACATAAGTTGCTTCTACCAGTTATTTTATGATGACAGGAAAGGTGTCTAATGCATCCTACCAATATACTGTATATTGTCATATCTTGAGCCCTCTGAATGAATGTGATCTGAGAAGAAAAATCTAGACACATTTTAGAACTTAAAATACTTCAGATTGTTATTTTGTACTATGATAAACCTTACATGTTACTTCAAAAACTTATGAGTTCCCGGGAGTTTTAGATTGCCATAAGAGAAAGATTATACCTATAAGGGGAAATATATATTATTTTTAGTTTCTTCAAGTCAAGCTAGTATAACTAGCTATCACCAACAAATTTTCATCTGAATTTTATTTCAACAGGATTTTTAACTACTTGCTACTATTTGGGGATTCTGGTTGCTACAAAATTTTTTTTTCTGACTCATTACACTAATCCTTCCTCTTTCTCAATAAAGCTCAGGCATAATCATTGAGTGTGAAGAATATTTCTGCTTTTCAACTTTTTGTTTTATTTCTTGCATGGCGTCACTATTGTATTTTCATGGATATTAAAAGTGAGGAATGGATGCCTATCTACTAATTCATCATTGGTTCTCTTAAATTTCCATTGTGATTTTTGATGTTAAGGAATCCATTCATGGACTAAGACCTGTGTTTTAAATGGACTCAGCAGGTTTTATATACATGTATATGTATGTTGCCACATGAATATATGTTTTATAACAATAATTTAAGACGATGGATTTGTGCAGGGGAGAAAAGAATTTGACTTGGTAGACACTGTTGGGAAAGGTATAGATTCACCTCACATATGTAGTTCTCAAAATTAAAATGAAATTTAAAATCGTAAAAACACAAAACAAAACATAGTATCTAGAATTCTGAGGGCAGATGGAACTCTGAGTCTTTACTCTGTTTTGAACTTGGTTCTGTATTTGAGTTGAACATCCTTCATATTTCTGATTTCTTCTCTTTGGTGCTCATTTAACAGTTGTAAGAGTGACTAACATGATAGAAGGTAGGATGGAGCTGTGATGTCAGTAGATTAGACTAAGCAGTCCTTGCTCCTTTTAGTCCATGTTTTAATGAAGAGCTAGATTTTACTGTTGATGATCTGATACAAGTTGCCTTAGTGACCTCCTTTGATAATTTATTTGTTATGAATTTTGGTGTGTCTAGCTATATTTTAGTGATAGGACATTTGTCTAGCTTTCCCAAGGTTTTGGGTTCAATCCCCAAGCTGTAAAAACTATTATTTTTCATAGAAGCAATGGTATTTAACAATTTATTCTTGCTTACTTCAGAGGCATCCAGGCTGTATCCATTAGAACTGAAACTGGCAAACATTAACATACAAAATAACAACACAGAGTGTCATTTGAGTTGTGAGAAGTGTGGCACTTCATTTGTTTGACTGGATTTTGCTTCATAGTGACTGTTGGGGAGCCATCTGGTTAATGTCACATACTTTAGTATCCGATCTCATTGCATGACATTTTGTTCTGTGACATTTAGTTCTCACTTGGGACCTGAAGTTGGAAACCCAAAACTAAGTTCCATTCCCAGCTTAATAATAGGGAATTGTCTTCAGTAATGATATTTGAGGTTCTCGGCAAGACATTTCAACACAGCACATTGGAAAACAGTAACTGTTATCAGTAACTTTCTTTACAAAAGTATGAGTTCATGGACAAGCCTCAGCAACTTTTCAAGGGTAAAAGGGGGTCTTTTCTCAGTTTGGATAGTGTTCCTCTTTCTCTTCTGTTCTCTCATGCTCAAGTTCACATCTCTCCTCCACACCTCTCCTTTTCTTTTAAGAGTACATGTGTATTTTGTAAGGGTGTGCTGGAGAGTGTGGTTTTTGGAATGTCCAAGCATACATTTGGAAACTTGAAGTTTCTGCAACTCAACTGAGTTTATGACAGACCCTCTCTGACAGTTCCTCAATAAAATAAAGAAGAAAGGAATTTGGAGGGACCTTAGTTTTCCTTTTCCTAATATTAGAACATCCATGGGTTCTTAACACAGCCGTGTGTCTTCTCTAGTTCATTGGGCAAATCATTTTACTCCTTATCCTTATGTTGCTACCTATTTCTAATTTAATCCTCAAGATTATCTATCCCCATTAATAATCGGCTCCAAGAATGTGTTGACTATCTCCAGTACACTTATTAAACTCACAGGTTATGTAAGTGAAAATGAAGACTAGCATTCACATGAGAGGGTAACTAGTTCTTTGATAGTTTTTCTCTAATAGTCCTTGGTACAGTTTTTTTTTTTTTTTGTGTCCATCAAAAATTCAGGTGTCAGAAATGTAATACTTGTTGTAACCATGCCGTAAGGTTAGGCTGAATGGAAAATGTTTATGTCATGAAGGGTCTGCCTTCATGAAAAACTTAAGTTAAATTATAGTTAAATCAGTTTTGACATTGTGAGTTAAAACTCTAGCTGATCATCTCCCTTCTGCCTTCCATCAAGGAATTGCAGAATAAGAAGGCCCTCGCCTGGTTCATGCCCTTGACCTTGACTTTCCTACTCTCCTGGACAACACAAATTATTTTCTTTTCTTTATAAATTACATAGCTTTAGTTATGTTCTTGTAAAAGCACTAAATAGACTCATTTCCTACCTTAAAAATAAACTAACTTTTCTTAAACAATGTCTTGGGGCTGTTCCTATAGGAAACCAATTGTAATGGAGAGACACATGTATGAGCTTTGTGAGGAGTGCCTGTAAGGATGTGTGTGACCAGAGAAAGGTAGCAGTGTTGAGAAGTAGGGACATGATATCAAGTGTCAGTCAGAGCTGATCAGAGATAATAACCCTGTCAAGTTATTCTCAGTTTTGCATACATCACAGAAAACTTGTGCTATATATGGCTACCAGAGTGAGCTTGCAAGGGGTCTTCAGCAGCTTTGAACAAATGGTCAGAATTCTGGCAAGAGAACAAATGTGACTTTTGTAGAACCCTTCACACTTACTCTACATGCACTCTCTTAAAAAAATTTACAACAGGGTTCATCATAACTTTACCATATCAGAAAAAATTCCATAAATGTTCTTCCTTCAGCTAAGGTGGTATCATTGTTACCAGGAGCTTTGGCTTAAGAACCAAAGCTGTAGGGAACTACACATATATTGAATGTCCACTATTGGGCAGCATCATACAAAACTCTTTACAAATATATTATTTAATCCTAGGACTGAACCCAGTATTAGTGATTATTACCACCTTTATGGTTATTCATGTTTACCTTACATAGAGTACCTTTCCCAAATGTACTGCTAGGAATAGCAAGAGTTAAAATATTTGTTTCTCTAATTTACAAGTACATAACATTCCCTGTAAAGCAATGTCAACAATGAGGTACATAATTAAATTGAAATACCTTGGTTGTCTTTAAAATTGTATTGCTGAAAATTGAAAAGCAGGGTTATAAAAGACAGAGGACTTGCTTTTCCTGTGTAGAATATGTATATAAGAAGGAGGGAGATGTTTTGGAGTTATGAGACTTACTTCATTACCTAACGCTGAATTCAGGGGAAAAAAACAAATTTCAATCTTTTATCTTATAAGCATTTTTGGCTATCACAATTGGTGGGACATTGTTATAATTCAAACATTATGATACACAGGCAAATCAGCATGACATTTTGAAAGTATGAAGGCTGAAAACCCATTCCTGAATAACACAAAAAATCAACAGAGAAAAGCCACTAACAACAACAACAACAACAACAACAACAACAACAATAAAGATCACCTTTATTGTTGAGAGAAAGGCGTACTAAAAAAAAGTAATACTTAGTCTGGCTTTGAGGTTTTTAGTCAATGTATTACACTTAATTTTTATGCCCTGTAACACCGAATAGGGTTTCAGAATTTATTGTTCATCAAAGAGAATGATGAAGTACAAAAGCTGTGAAATATCAAGTTTTAATTAAATAAACAAACAAACAAACAAACTATGGTGTGGTGTTCACACTTAAGTTGCTGCTAAATTTTCAGTAACATAAAAGAAAAATTTTAGGGTGGCTTCAAACTTATAATTTTTCTGCCTCATTCTTTCCACAGTATCTTCCTGGTATGTTGGCCAACGAGGTCACACAGAGGTGAGGAATTACAGGTTATTACCCATATTCATGCTTATCCTTAGGAAGTAGATGGCAGAACACTATTGCTAAATATGTCACATTCTTGAATCATAAAACATGGAGAAATCAAGCCTGTACTCAACCTGAAAACTATCCCTACCACCTAGCACTCACGGTGCCGAATGATGCTATGTACATGGCTGGAGGAGAAAGGTTATTCTCAGTGTCACTTTCCTGCAAACCCTGCAACAACTGGCCTTCACAGACATGATGCAATTGTGGCACAAACATTTTAGGAGTCACCAACCACTTTCTGGTTGTATCTAAGGCCCACTTCATGAGATGGAACCCATGCCTGGCACTGTTCAAAAGGACAAACACTTGTGACTAGATAGGTTATAGGCCCTAACTTATGGCTCAATACTAGCATGTTGATAAATGGACATAATATTTTTTTTTTAAAAAAAGAAAACTTCTAATGACTTCTGGCTCTATCCATAGATCAGAACCTCTTTCACCTCTCAGCAGAGAAGCTTCTTCCTGCAGGAGATGGCGACTTACTCAGAGACTTCCAACTGGTTAATGTGCATAGAATTAAAAACCGGAGCTCTCAGTCCTAACTTGGACATCCATGTCATACTCCTTCCCCCTGGGCTCAGGAAGCGAGGAAGAAGGAAGAAAGATTGTAAGAGGCCAAGGTGATTGATAATATCAAGGAAACCATATTTTCCAGACACAGCAAGGTATTTGCACATAAGAACTCATATTGATTGTGATAACATGCATATGTCATGTGGAAGATCGAGTCAGACAAAATCCCAGCATAAAATGAGTAGGATGGGCTCAAAATTACACTACTAGCTGAGGAACTGTTGTCAATTGAAGTTTCCTGGGAGAGAGTCAGGTTTTTTTTGTTTTTGTTTTTGTTTTTGTTTTTGTCTTTTAGTGAATAATCCCTGGTAGGTTGACCACATATCATGGTAGGCTCCACTCTCAAGATTAGCTGGGAAAGTCAAAATGGGCTCAATGGGGGAAAAGGCAATAAAAGAAGAAATCTCAAAGTTTTGTGGGATCAGATGAAAGGATAAAATGGTGTGTTTTTCATGGGAAGAGTTTGGAGATGGGATGAATATGTTCAAATATATTGCATAAAATTTCAAGATTATTAACAAAAACATTGTTAAGAATAAATTAGGAAAGATGCTAGGCAGAGGTGACTATATTTACAAAACATCATTGTCTTTGGGGGATACAAACACAAGTAATTGTTTCACACACTGTTGTGTCAGGACATATTCAAAAAAAGATTTAGAGCCCAGAAGCTCAGAATATCCAAAATACAACCCACAAACCACAAGAAACTCAAGAAGAAGGAAGACCAACGTGTGAATGCTTCATTCCTTCTTAGAAGGAGGAACAAAATACCCATCTAAGGAGTTGCAGAGAGAACCTATGGAGCAGAGACTGAAAGAAGGACAATCCAGAGACTGTTCCACCTGGGAATCCTTTCCATATTCAATCATCAAACCCAAACACTATTGTGGATGTCAGCAAGTGCTGGCTGACAGGAACCTGATATAGCTGTTTCCAGAGAGGCTCTGACAGTGCCTGACTAATACAGAAGTAGAGACTCACAATCATCCACTGGACTGAGCATAGGGTCCCCATAGAGAAAGGACCCAAGGAACTGAAGGGTTTGCAGCCCCTTAGGATGAACAACAATATGAACTAACTAGTACCCTCAGAGCTCCCAGTGACTAAACCATCAACCAAAGAGCACACATGGTGGGACTCATGGCTCCAGCAGCATATGTATAGCAGAGGATGGTCTACTTGGTCATCAATGGGAAGAGAGGCCCTTGGTCCTGTGAAGGTTTATGCTCCAGTACAGGGGAATGCCAGGGCCAGGAAGTGGGAGA
>JADRCD010188774.1:0-15180 GCA_019843815.1 Montemys delectorum | reverse complement strand
TTAAAAGTCCTAGGTCTGCTGCATCCTCCTCCTTCTCACCTCTAAGCGGCTCATTCAAATGTTACACTGTATTAAAAGTCCTAGGTCTGCTGCATCCTCCTCCTTCTCACCTCTAAGCCGCTCATTCAAATGTTACACTGTATTCTGGCTAAATACCTGGATGGTTCCCAGTTTGCACCTCTGAAAGCAGGAGTAAACGCTGTCTTCCTGTCTGGATTGAGAGTAGAAGTATTCATAGCTGGCTGGCCCTTTGTTATGCTCAGCTAATTGCTAATTATGCAGTGATGGATGGAAATTGTGCAGTTGGCATTTCAGGCTTCCTACTCGGTCCTTTTATTTAAAGGAGAAAGGCCAAAATATTGAGAAAATATTAGAATCTCTATCCAGGAAAATAGAGCCTAAAGGGGCGACATTGCAGAAGAGGACATTAAAGGCGGGTCCCCTCTGACCCTGCCCCGATTTCTTCAGGATGCTGGAGATTCTATGAGAGCCTCTCCCTCAGTGTTGAGTGAAGAACGGGATGCCCTTGATGCAAGAGCAGCAGTGTCCCTGGCCTCTAAATGTTTTGTTCAGAGACAAATAAAAGAGACACTAATAAAGAACAGAATTACTTTACCTTTGAAAGGCAAATTGTAGTTTTATGGCTCCTCGAACTGTTCCATAAGATTATGGAGTCATATTAACCCCAACCGAAATGAAATGAAATGAAATTAAAACATTAAAAAAAAAAAAAAAAAAAGGCTGAGAGGCTCTGCCAGAGCCTGACCAATACAGATGCCGATGCTCGCAGCCAACCATGGGACTCAGCACAGGGACCCCAGTGGAGGAGTTAGGGGAAGGACTGAAGGAGCTGAAGGGGTTTACAACCCCATAGAAAGAGCAACATCAACCAACCAGACCCTCCCAGATCTCCCAGGGACTAAACCAACAAACAAAGAATACACATGGAGGGACTCATGGCTCCAGCTGCATATGTAGCAGAGGATGGCCTTATCTGGTATCAATGCGAGGGGAGGCCCTTGGTCCTGTGAAGGCTCGATGCTTCAGCTTACCTGAATGCCAGGGAGGTGAGGCAGGAGTGTGTGTGTGTGTGTGTGTGTGTGTGGGGGAAGCACATTCATAGAAGCAGCAGGGAGGGGGGACGAGATAGAGGGTTTGCAGAGGGGAAACCGGGAAGAGGGATAACATTTGTAATGCAAATAAATAAAATAACCAATGAAAAACTTTAGAAAAAAAATGAAAGAAAAAGGCTAGTGACTGTTTCCCAAGCAACTTGTTGGCTGAGGAAGCAGATAGACCCCCAATGCTACCTTTGCCATTTGTCTCGTGCCTATGTGTCCCCATGACACACATCTTTACATTTGAAGTGATTTGTAGTTTAATCGGTTGGGTCATGTTAAGTGGGAAAGTGTTTATTTGTGACTTTCCTCATTTGTCTCTGCTGTATCTTTGATGCTGAGCAAGGAAAATTAGCTTAGAGCTGACAAAGTACTTGCCACACTGGATGTGATACAGATGCAGTCTGCAGCTTGGATAGCAGGGACCGGTATTCCTCCTGAGGATGCTTATCATTGTCCAGAATCGCCGTCCTCCCCCCCCCCCCACTCCCTCCCCCCCCCCCCCCGCCATTTGTAGGGGCTTCTCTTTTATTTATTCACCAAGAAAACTTGCTTTCTTGAATTACAGGTAGGACTGCTCTGGTTTGAAATTGTATGGATCTGTACATAGCTTTTCATTTCGCCTGGGAGATTGAGGGGCTGCAGAGAAACAACCTCTATTTCCAGGCCAGGTAGGAAACTGCAGGAAAGAGGCTTCTGAGCACAATGTTTCCCATTAACTCAACTTTGCAGTTTCTAAGGAGTAAGCCCCCGAGTCCTCCTCGAAGGCCTGTTTCATGTTGCGCCTATCAAAACACTCCTCATTCCTCGACAAGATACCACTTCACACCCAGTAGGATGGCTGTAATGAAAAACATGTCGAACTTACAAGTGTTGACAAAGATGTGCAGGAATTGGAATCTTTACAAGCTACTGGTAGCAAATATAATATGTGACAGCTACTGTGGAAAACACTTTGACAGTTCTTCTAAAACTTAGGAAGAGAATTACCATAGGATCCTGAGTTGCACTTAGGGTATAGAAACAAAATAATAGAAAAGGGGAGCTCATATAGATATTTATACACTGATATTCACAGCAGCACTTATTCTTAGTAGCCCCAAAGTGGAAATAATCAGAGTGTCTATCCTCGATGGGTAGATAAATGCATACACACAGAATACTGTTTTACCTTAAAAGGGGAAAATCTAAATTTTTCAATGAGCTTGGAGGACATTTTGCTCAAAGAAACAAAAGGCAGCCACAGGACAGAGTCTATGGGTTTGTTTTTGTGAAATACTTGGAGTGGTCAGATAAAGAGAGGGAGGATACATTCTATTGGAGATGTGGTGAGGTGTGGGGGAAGTGGATGTCTCGCTGGGCCCATGCCAAGGCATCCCTTCCCCATGAGGGACCAGCCTCAGGGCATGGAGAAGGGAGTTAAGAGGGTAGGAGAGGGAGGGGGAGGGGAGGGGAGGAGAGAAGAGAGAAGAGAAGAGAAGAGAAGAGAAGAGAAGAGAAGAGAAGAGAAGTGAAGTGAAGTAGAGGAGTAGAGGCTGTGAGCACATGGAGAAAGGGAGAAGGGAAGAACAAGAGCAAGAGAAAGCAAGAGAACAAGAGAGCAAGAGAGGAGCAAGAGAGTGAGGAGGGAGCAAGCAGCCCCTTTTATAGGTCAGGCATACCTGGCTGTTGCCAGGTAACTGTGGGGCAGAACTTAGAATGCTAACACAAAATACAGTGGCTGCTGGAGTTTGGTTTGGGTGGAGGTATAGAGACTGGAGTTACTGGGTGATGTGCACAGTTACCCCTGGATAAAGAGCAACAAGTTTGGAATGGGGGTAACGATTGTAAGACAGTGTAAGCACACTAACACCATGGAAATGCTCACTAAAACATAAAGACGACCAAAGACCCCCCCCAACCTCCTCATTTACATTTTACCTAGGCAACAATATTCCTCCAGTCCCACACCAATTCCATTTCCCCCTATGTTTTGGTGAGACACCCACAAATCCCCAAGGGTGCTATTTCCTACACTGTAACAAGCTAAGAAGCTTTCCATTTGTTGCCATAGTTTTGTCCCCAGTGGTTTTGATTGAATGGGTTCACAAAGTGTTCACTCTTGTCTGTCTAGCAACCTAGATCTTATTATGGTGGATTTTGGGACTTCTGGCTTCTGTTGGGCTTCAGGGATGCTTCGGATCCGCTTAATGTGCAACAGGGGAAGGAAGACTCAATGCCCATCTCAGCTGGGGACTGGCTCATCCTCCCCTCTGCCAAGGTCTGGTACTTCCACAAAGCCTTGTCTCCAGGTCACAGTGGGGAGTTCACCAGCCCCACTGCTGGTATCTGGACTCTGATCTCAGCTGGCTCATGGCTTCTGTCTTTCTCATAGTCTCAGGTCATTCTATTTCTGGTCTAGAGAAATCTTTATACATTTTTTTTCTCTCCATTTTACCTATACCTATATGACTGTCTGTCATTGTTGCTAGTTTTGATTAGGGCACAGGGAAGAAAGAAAGCGTGTAGATACAGGGTCGTCTTGACCAGAGATTCTGGGTTAAAAACTGCATGATGGATTTCCACAACAAGGTCTGAAGAGTATAAGGTTCTTGAGCTGAATGAATTTAGAAGAAAAACATCACCAAACCGTACACTATGAGGTACGAAGTCACCTAACAGCATTCTCATTCTCAAAGAGGAGAGCTCCTTTGATTTTTAAATTTTAATTTATTTTTGTTCACTTGTGTGTGTGTGTGTGTGTGTGTGTGTGTGTGTGTGTGTAGGTTTGTGCAAATGAGTGCAATGCCTGCAGAGGCTAAAAGAAGGTATGCGATCTCCTGAAGCTTAAGTTACAGGTCGCTGTTAGAAGCCTACTATGGGGCTGGGAATGTTCCTCGCAAGAGAGTAAGTGCTCTTAACCATGGAGCTGTCTCTCAAACCCTATTCCTTTGACTTTTAAAGTTTACTTTAATTAGTTTTTTAACCATTTTTAACTTACAATAATTGATACACAACTGCTGGACAAATCTTTGGAGTACAGTGTAGTAAGAATTGTGGTTTCTTTAAAAACTCAATTACGCCTGGTGGTGGTGGCAGCACACGTCTTTAATCCCAGCACTTGGGAGGCAGAGGCAGGCAGATTTCTGAGTTCGAGGCCAGCCTGGTCTACAGAGTGAGTTCTAGCACAGCCAAGGCTACACAGAGAAACCCTGTCTCAAAAAAAACCAAACCAAAACCAAACCAACCAACTAAACAAACCCTCAGTTATGTTATGCGAATACGTCTTGTTTCAATTCTAGATGTGGATATGGGGCTGCTTCACAGCCAATAACTATGATTGCTTGTGCTCTACAAGGGGTGTGATTTTTTTCTTTTTTATTGTATATTTTCTTTGTTTACATTTTGAATGATATCACCTCTCCTGGTTACCCCTCCGAAAAAATATCAAAACAAAAACAAAAAAACTAACCCTATTCCCTCCCCTCTCCCCCTACTCACCAATCCACTTTCTCCTGCTTCCTGGCCCTGGCATTCCCCTACACTGGCATAGAGCCTTCACAGGACCAAGGGCCTCTCCTCTCATTGATGACCGACTAGGCCATCCTTTGCTACATATGCTGCTGGAGCCATGAGTCCCACCATGTGTACCCTTTGGTTGGAGTTTTAGTCCCTGGAAGGTACTAAACTCTGAGAGTACTAGTTAGTTCATGTTGTTCTTCGTCCTAAGGGCCTGCAAATCCTTCAGCTCCTTGGGTCCTTTCTCTAGCTCCTTCATTGGCGACCCTGTACTCAGTCCAGTGGATGGCTGTGAGCCTCTACTTCTGTATTAGTCAGGTATTGTCAGAGCCTCTCAGGAGACAGCTATACCAGGCTCCTGTTATCCAGCACTTGCTGGCATCCACAATAGTATTTGGGTTTGATGATTGAATATGGGAAGGATTCCCAGGTGGGGCAGTCCCTGGATTGTCCTTCCTTCCGTCTCTGCTGCACACTTTGTCTCTGCGACTCCTTGGGTGTAATTTTTGTCAGCTACTGATAACTTACGTTTTGGAGTACCAGGGGACTCTTGAGAAGGCAAGAGCCTCAAGAAGGCCTGTGGTACCTGCTGCTCCCCCAGCATCTCCCCCCCCCCTCACAGCTGCTCCCTCTGCTCCTGCCCCACCCACCCCACCCCTCACAGATGCTCCTCCTGCTACTGTCCCTCCCCACCCCCTAGCTGCTCCCCTGCATCTGTTTCTCCCCTCCCCCCACTGCTGCTTTTGCTGTTGCTGATTTGCTGGTTGATTGTTGGCAATACTATGATGATGGAGATTGGACTTGTCCTAAGGAACCCGACACCTCTAATTAGCAGGAAGTAATCTAGAGTCTATGCCTTTTTTCTTCTCTAACCTTCTTTCTCTCCTACCTCGTGTTGGGGAGTTCAAAAGAATTGGGGTGGAATAAGGATTGGAAGGGGGGTAGACAATAGAAGGTCCACCAAAAAGTGTGCCAACAGTACAGTGTGGTGTTTTACATATACATGTACATGCACATATATATGATACGTAATGATTGAGTCAGGGTAATTAGCATATCTATCATCTCCAACATTCATCATTTTTTTGTGGTGAAACATTCAAAGCTCTGGATAGACCCACCCCCAACTCAGAAATCCTTCCTATTCTGTTTGCCAGCTCTGCAACCTTACTGCCCCAGTAGGCACACAAGGGCCCCACTACATGCTTCAAAGCTCATCGCCCATAGCTAAGAAATCATAAAGGATGACATTCTGTCTCTTGCAGAACAACTTATCCAGGTGCTGGGTCTGCCTCCTGCTCTGCCCTGATGGCAACTATTTCCTGTTTTAAGGTTTATAGAAATGATTCTTCTCCAGACTGGATCCATAAGAAGACCCACTAGGAAGATCCAGCTCTGTCTTTTCTGTTCCCCAAACTTCCCCATCATCTCTACATTCCTCTTAGAAGAAATTCTTGGATTGCCAGAGAGTCTAAATTGAGTTGTCATGTAGTAAGGAATGAGGACATTTCCATGGACAAGGACCACTCCACCTTGCTAGTTTTGAGCTCATCAGTGGATGACAGAGATTTGAGACAAGAGGACACTAAGTACTGGTAATTTCAGCCTTTTTCCCCTATAGAGACTTTTGTCTAGCGAAACCCATAACAAATAATGACTTGAAAAAAAAATCATATTCAATGTGTGTCTAAAATCCTCTTTGAATCACTAGCATTTACATCTACTTTGTCACCTCAGAATTCAAACAAAACAAAATGAAACAAGACACCTCATGCCCCTTAGAAGGGAGTATAACCAAGAAAGCCTGGGAGGCTGCTTCATGAACCAAGGCATGCTATGGGAAAGGCCCCAGTGAGGCAGGGACACTGAAACACTGAGCCTTAGTAGTGTTCAGACAACAGCTTCCTGGTCTTTTAAAAGATATATCCTATCAGAAGCCGTCTAGGACAGGCTAAGGCATGCAAGTCAGGTTTTTGGAGATGGCCCAACATTTTGCATGGCTTGTCATGGGTGAGCTCTGAGAGGCGAGATTCCAAGAGACTTCATCCAGGCTTGCTTTCTGCTGCAGATATGCCATTCTGGTCACTATTCCATAGCCCAGTGATTCCTGGGCATTAGCCCACCCTATTGGGCAGATTTCCTGCAGAATCAACATGAAGATGTGTTGGCATCCTTTTGTCTTGTCTGAATGCTGCTGAGAATTGCTAAGAATCGTCTCTTCGATAGAGAAACCAGAGCCAACACCTCACACCTGCTGTGCCCAGATCCCTGCTGTGCCGGATCAAAGCCACAACCTGCTTACTTATCCTGCTATCAAGAAGCAGATCTGCTGTTATCTTTGCTGTTCGAAGTCATTTGTTTATTGTAAACAAATCACTTTCCTGAGAGTCGCCTTTTTGTCTAGAAGCTATGTTTACTTTATGCAAAATTGTGCTCTTTGTGTGGTTCCACATTTTGTACCTCTGGATATTTAAGCCCAGCTTCCCCCAAAGTAAAGTTGCGCCTTGATAGACTCTACTTGGCGTCTTTTCCTTCTTTTCTGCTTTTCTTTATAGGTCCAGTCCAATCTCCAGCCTGAGGTGACCCACAGACCCTGAATAGTTCCGCTGGCCAGACTTATCAAAGATGTATTTTCTTTTTTTTTTTTTAAAGATTTATTTTTATTTTATGTATGTGAGTACACTGTAGCTGTCTTCAGACACATCAGAAGAGGGCATCTTGTTACAGATGGTTGTGGACCACCATGTGGTTGCTGGGAATTGAACTCAGGACCTCTGGAAGAGCAGTCAGTGCTCTTAACCACTGAGCCATCTCTCCAGCCCCCAAAGATGTATTTTCATATTGTAATGCTGTGTAGATGAATTGATGATTCATAATTCCTAATAATGATTTTATAGAATTCCTAAATTTATACAAGTAATTTCAAGCCCTCCATAGAATAAAAGTTGCAAATAGAGGTTTGTGAACCTTCATGTATCACAGGTTAATTGTACTAGAAAAAGAAACCAGGCTTGAAACAAATTTATGATCAAGAAAAACATCCCTTCTAGGTTAATATAAGACCATTATCTGGTTTCTAAATGTCATAAACTGGGGATGGACAATTTATTGTAGGTACAAGGACAGAAAATAAAATATTGACTAGTTTATCTATACAAAACTTCAGAACTAATAAGACACAATGTAGATGATTTGTCTCCTTGACTTGTGACATAAAAATTATAGCTTTAAACTTTTAGTGAACTAATAGTGCTAGTAACAGATAATGAATGTTTAGCGAGTTCTTAGTCTTAATGGAAAGACATGCAAACAATTCTACTGTGATTCCTTAAGTCTTATCGATCTATGACATGAACTACTGCCTTAAACTTGCTATGAACTTATTGGAATGTGAAAGTTTTTAAAAATTTATGTAATCAACTATCCTGTTGTAATGGCTCCGTTAGCTGTGTGAGTAGTGTTTTAGAGAGAGTATAAACACTGAGAGTGGCGATGAAGTAGACAGACGCCTTTTGTTTCTCTCAGCAATAAAGGGTCAAGCCTTTTTTTTTTTTTTTCCTTCTTCATCCAGAGTAAATGAGTGTTTTCTCTTCAGGCATGACTTTTTATTTTCCCTTTTCTCTGGCCCACAAAGAGTTAAGGAACTGGGAGCCTTTCACCTGATCAGCAAGGGGACCTCAAATTGAGGAACAAAGAGCCCAAGTAATTAACCTCTTTTCTTAATCCCTCGCTGCTAACAGCGGGAGTCTGATCAGGAGAAGCCAGTGGCTTTGGGCCATAGACTAGCAAAGAGTTATGGAAAGAAATAATTTGTCAAAAGTAAGCTAGTTTTGCCCCTGCAACCATGGACACCAGCCAGCAGCGACTGCTTCAGTCTACCCGGGTGCTGTGCTGGTCATATCACAGGCAATATCTAAACTTTAGATGCCTAAAGTTTCTTTTTTAGACATTTGTTCATTTTTATTTTATGTGTATGAGTGTTTGCCTGTCTGTAGGTATAGTGCTGTGTGTGTACCTGGTGCCTGTGTAGGCCAGTAGAGGGCCTGAGATCACCTGGAACTGCAGTAACAGGTGGCTGTGAGATGACACGTGGGAGCTAAGAAGAGAACCCCGGTCTTCTTCAAGACTTGTAACCTTGGAGCTACCTCCCCAGCCCTCAGAGGGTGTTTTTATAAATAACTAAATAATAATAATTTTTATTATTATAGTGTGTGTGACATGCACACATGAGTGAGTACGTCTAATATATCATGGTGTGCGTGTGGAGACCAGAGGACAACTTTTTGAGAATTGAATCTCTCTTGCTACTATGGGTTAAAGGGATTGAACCCAGATCACCAGGGGGCCATGGCAACCTCCTTTACCTATTGAGGCATCCCGTGAACCATTAGCTCTGTGATCTTGGAATGCTTTTCTTTTGGATCTTAATTCAATTCCCCATCTATCAGTTTGGAAAGGAAAGTGTGTCTGTGCCATGCACATCTCTTCCTTCTATAGGGTTCCATAGTTTTAGCATGCCTGCTTCTCCCGGTGTATTAGGTCATAAAGAGTCATTCTTCTCTGGGATTTAGTTATTTTAATGGCAAGAGAGGTCTTGGACACAAGAAGATGCTCAAATTTGTAAATTGTGAGACTAATGGTCACCATGGCAGGTTGACATATTTTCCTACAGAAATCCTTTTAAGAGATCATAAATCATAAAGCAAACTCAACCATGCAGTTGTAAATCTGGTATGGGGAAAGAGGCTGACACACGACTTTTTAATTCCCCTTCTTAATTATGCTCACCAATCTGAAATGTCCGCTGCTCACGCAGCAGTAGTGTGGTGCTCCCACGTCCCCGTTCTTTTTAACAAAGCGTGGTGGTCCGTGCCATCCCTCTCCACCACCCCTCTCCGTCCCCTCCATTTCCCATCACGTTTTCCTCATGACTTCATGCTATATGCTGCTTGTGGTTAAATAACACCATTGTAAATTGGGCGCTGCTAGTCCCTGGCTTGTTTAGACCTCATCAGCGGTGCTCTATTAACGCTGAGATATTTTCAGTCACAGATAAATGGCTCTTGTTCAATTTGCATTTCAGTAATTTTTCTGATTTAGACACCGGGTTGATAGTGGGCATACTAACTCAGGAAAGGGTGAGCGGAGCGGAAGGAGTCTCCCAAAACGCTTGCATCTTTAGCAAGCTCCCAAAATAGTCACTGCCTTTCTTTATGCAGTATCTTCCTATATCTGAATACAGAAGAGTTAATTACCTTCAGAAAGCCAGGTTGGAAACGATGTTGCGTCATTTTGTTCTCTGTATCCTTTTGCAGTCGACTTGAATTCAAATAGGTTCCATGAGGAGTTTTGCCCCAGGGGTCCATTTTAATAGCAGCATTTCTGATTTGTCATAATTTACTAAGATATGTGGACTATTAAAACCTTATTTTCAAAAGCCAACTCTTGGAAAAGGGCATTAATAATTGGTTTTGCAGCTTGAATTCTGCTCGTGGCCTTGGCCTCTTTGTTTTTCCTTTAAGCTGATCTTGGCTGTGGCCAACTCTTAGGTTTATATGGTTCTTCCCGTCATCTCAGACCCCAAACTTCTTGAGAGAAGGTCTCTGCTTGTTTTCTTCTAAGACCTCACTCAGCGCTAAACTGTAAGTAGGTACATAGCTGAATAAATAGAATTATTTATCTAAATCCCCAAAGACAGTACTTGTCTAAAAAGAAGATGCACAAAGCCGAGAAGTGGTTTATTGATTGGTTGCTTTGTCTTTGAAATGCCAAACAAATGCCTGGGTGATTTTTTTTTTCCATTATTGAATTTATGTATTTGTATGTGGGAGGTGGAGAGCACTTAATCAACCACTATGACAGGTTGCTTTTGCCTTCTGAAAACAAAGCTTTTAAACGATAAACCTGGATCCATTAAACAGTGTGAAATTGCTTTAACCCTGTGTTCTACAGATGGTGGGATGCATGCATGTGCTCGTGAGTCCCCATGGGTGTGTGGTGTTGGCATTAAGTCCATCTCTCTTCGAAAACAAAGAGATCTTTCAGGTAAAGAAGATATTACAGAAAAATAAAATAAAATAAGACCTGGTAGTAGAACTGGGTATTGAGCGCATTTGCTTATCATATGCAAAGTCAGTCCTTAGTGCTGCAAAAATGAATAAAGATATATTTTAAAACGAGAACCAAAACTCTCCCCAAACTCTGGAACTTTAGTAGAGAAATGGTCATTTTAGCAGCTTCTTACATAGCCTCCTAGAAAGCTTTAACGAGCACGCAGTAAGGCTGGCACGCACGGATGTGCACATGCGCACAAGCAGAATCAGTTATTTTGTTCATCATTTCTATGTTGGCTATAATGGGCATCATTTTATATCAGTAAGTACTAAAGTCCATTTCAATGTTTTTATAGTACTGAAGATCATACCCAGGGCCTCCCACATACCAGGCAAGTATGCTACCTCAGGTCTTATTGCCTAGTCTCCTCTTCAATTTTAATGAGTCTAAACCATTTCCTTGGAAGGGTGTGTCAATTTTAATTAAAGTCTCATATTGTGCCAAATTTAATATTTGCTACTATAATGAAAATTGCAAATGAATATCCTACTGCGTATGTGTCATTGCAGATTGGTACAAGATATTTGCCTTAAATTTTGGCAAATATTATCAAAAGACCACGTCAACTTACAATTTTCACCAACATTATATGCCTTTGCATATAATCTGTCTTAGCTGATGCTGCTTGTCATAGTTTTTGTTAACTTGGCACAGACCTAGACATATCTAGAAAAACTAAATCTTACTTGAGGAATTGCTTCATCCAGTTGGCCTGTGGGAAAGTCGGCCAGGCATTTTCTTGGTTGCTGGCTGATGTGTGGAAGGCCCAGCCACTGTAGGCCATACCATATCTGAGCAGGTGGCTCTGGGCTGTACAAGAAAAGTGGCTGAGTTTGGGGAGCAATCCAGTAGGCAGCACTCCTCCATGTCTCTACTTCGGTTCCTGTCTCAGGCTCCTTCTCTGCTTGTGTTCCCGCCTTGGCATCTCTCAGTGATCGGCTATGTATGAACTAGGAAATGCAAGCCAAATAAATCCTTGCCTCTGCAAATTGCTTTTAATATTTTATTTGCTTCAGCGAAAGAAACCTCACAAGTCCACTGCTATAATACAACTATTTAGATTTATTTATTAGTAGCATTTAATTTGTCATCAATGGGTTATTCCTCACAGTTTGAGGGCTCTTCAGGATAAACATGCTAGTAGATGTGGTGTCTGAAGAGAGATGCTTTCATGTACAAGATAGTATCTTCTTGATTTATCCTCTGGAGTGAGGATACTCACACCGTACCCTCATGTGGGATGAGGTACTGGAAGGGTAGACTCTGGATAGGTCCCTCTAGCCCATGTATGAGTGCGTTAAACACCTCCCAAAGGTCTCATCTCTCCCACCACCTCTTTGTTTTTATATTTTTTTTCAGACAGGGTTTCTCTGTGTAGCCCTGGCTGTCCTAGAAATCAATCTGTAGACCAGGCTGGCCTTGAACTCAGAGATCCGCTTGCCTCTGCCTCCCAAGTGCTGGGACTAAAGGCATGTGGAACCACTGCCCAGCTAAAGGTCTCCTCTCCTAAGGCAGTGAGCGGTTCTCAGCCTTCCTAATGCAGCCACCTTTTAATACAGTTCTTCATGCAGTGGTGAATCCAACCATAAGATCATTTTTGTTGCTACTTCATAAGTCTAATTTTGCTACTGTCATGAATTATAGTGCAAATCTCTGTGTTTTCCAATGGTCTTAGACAACCCCTGTGAAAAGGTGTTCAACCCCTAAAGAGGTTATGACACACAGGTTAAAAAACACTGTCTTAATGCATTCCACTAAGGATTAGCTTTCAAAGTGTATTTTGTAGGGGAGGCAAAATTTCAAACCATGGCAGTATTTGTTTTCATCTTTAACAAAGAACATTTAAATTAAAAAAAAAAAAAAACAGCTATCATCTGATGCATAGAATTCATTTGTTTACACTTGCCTTTCTTTAATTACAAGCAACGTTGAATACATTGTGTGTATTTGTTTTCTATATAGTTCATTGGTTTATGAATGATGTTCAGTTTTTTGTTAATTTTAATTGAGTTGATCGTTCATTTACTAATTTGTAAGAGATTTTTTTGGTGTGATAAAAAAGTACTCATCTATTAAGTTGTTCATCATTGGAAAGAATATTTACTGAGTGGCTAATAGGTTGTAGGTCATGGAGTTAGTACAAAATAGACAAAATCCCACTCTCACGTGACTTAAATTTGTTAAGATAGAAAATAAATGTGGTGAAGAGGCAAGTCAGAGAGTCTGTGACGTAGCTGGGGAGATGTGCTGAGAATCTGAGCAAAGTCACTTCTGATGCCTGCCTCCCACCATTGTGGAAGTGGCAGCATTGACCAGCTGTGAGGCTGTTTGTGTTGGGGATCACCTTATTCCTGTGTTATGCTCATTCCTGCTACTGGGATGTCACCTACCACGATGTGATGTGGTGATGAGGGCTCTTTCCAGACACAGTGCCGTGTTGTTTGAACTTTCACCAGCCAATAATCCGAACCAAATAAACCTCTTCATATTTCATCCAGCCTCTGGTCTGCGGTGGCTTAAATAAGAAGGGCCACCAAGGGCTCAGGTATTTGAGAGCTTAGTCACCAAGGAATGATATTAATTGGAAGTATTAGAAGGACTAGGAGGCAAGGCCTTTTGGGGAGGGTGTGTCAACCAACTCACTGACGGTGGGTCTTGAGGCTTCAAAAGCCCGTGCCAGGCCCAGGCGACTCCCCTGCTTCCTGCCTGTAGATCAGGATATGGGTCTCAGCTACGACTCCAGCATCAAGCATACCTCTAATTAAACGCTTTCTTTTATAAGGATTGCTGTGGTCGTGGTGTCTCTTCCCAGCAATAGAACAGTGCTTGAGATACGACTCCAGAACAGGGGACGTAGAATGATTGCCCCGAAACATCACCCTATCTGAGGTTAGGAGTTATAAGGCCAGTCTTGGGGTGTGAGGGGATTTTGTTGTCCTTTCTTTCTTCTATGTCTCTTTCTCTTTTTCTCTCCCCTTTTCTTTGCCAAATTCAATGAGTTGTGCAGGAATCATCGGCACGATGGAGGTAACTAAGCTTTGGATTTTGCCATTTTTGGTTGCCATGACCTTGGTGGTGTTTTTTCCTTGAGGTTCTATAGCTTAGAATTCCAAAAGAAAGGACCAGCAGTTTTGGTTTCTCCTGAGACTTCTTTCTTAAGCCTGCAGATGATTGGCTTCTCTATATATTCTCACACGACTCTGTGCACATCTCTGGTGCATCCCTTTCTTAGGACATGAGTTAGATCATTTGGGCCTTGCTTTATGACTTTGATTAAGCTTAGTCGTTCCACTAAAGACTCTGGAAGCTCCCTGAGCAGTCGCGTAGGAAGCCCAACCTGTGAATTTTGAAGGTGCTAGATTTGGATATGGATATGCGTCTCTACAATGGTTAGTGAGTTAGAAATTTGGTTCGCTGTGTTGTGGTATGGAGAGGGGTGCAAGTTTGGAAAGGGTGAAGCTTGCTAGAGTGTGGTTAGATCACTGAGCAGCCTACTCCTAAAAGGCATTAGTATAGCTCTTGAGTCTGTCTCTAACTTTCTGCTTTACCATACGATCTATTCTGCTTGCTCTCCCACCACTGAGATGCCACTTTTCATGAGACCATCATCAGAACCAAGCCATTTTGTTGAACATCCAGAACTTTGAGCTAAATAAACCTTTTTTTTCTTATAATGCACACATCTTCAAGTGTTTTATTATAGCAATAGATAACAGATTTAATAAAACTTCATTTTTAACATCAGAAGAATTTGAAGAAATAAGAGAGACAGGTCAGTTGAAAATAGGTATGAATGGTCACAATCATGTAACGCAGGTAGAACAGTAAGAAGGGAATTAAATATTATAAGTTAGCTAGGCAGTGGTACTGCATGCCTTTAATCCCAGCACTTGGGAAGCAGAAAGGCAGGCAAATCTCTGAGTTCGAGGCCAGTCTGGTCTACAGAGTGAGTTCCAGGACAGCCAGAGCTACACAGAGAAACCCTGTCTCATAAAACAAACAAAAAAAGATTCCAGGTTAGTAAGTAACAGCAGTAGCTTTAATGTTCTTTCTGATCTGTGCTAACAGTCAAAGACTTGTTAAAGGTGGTACACTAGGGAGAACTGGAGCTGGAAGAACAGGCAGTCAGAGGACAGAACGCCTGAAATGAAATCATGAATGCAGAACAATGAGATGTCTGACTGTGGGGGAGGCACTAGCTGCGACACTGTAAGGACAAGATTACGCGCAGAAGTGAGGGGGGCTGTCGAGGCAAACAGGTGTCCCAGTGTTATAAAGGTCATCTTTGAATATACAGACATTATGAAGAAATGTGGCACAAGTGGTTTTGAAGAGTAATGACAGTGTGGTCATGGTAAAAAGCTGGAAAAGGATGGAAAGCAAGCACATGCTCCTGTGAGGAGAGATGTGGTGAAGTATCACCTGGGAGACCTGGGATGCAGTGAAAGCA
>JADRCD010188773.1:38122-50516 GCA_019843815.1 Montemys delectorum | reverse complement strand
CCCCCCCCCCCCCCCCAAATAAATGAAGGACCCAAGTGCAGTGACACAAATCTGTAATGTCATCACTCAGAAGACTGAAGCAAGAGGATTGCCTGGACCAGGATAAGGTACATGAAGTGCCTGAGGCACACACAGGCAAAGGCTAAAAGTGAAAAATAAAATCCTGATAGAGTGACCTGTGATGCTTTACAAACAACTAGTGCTTAAAGAGCCTGCACCCCAAATGGCCAGCCTCACAGAGGACAATTGCTGTTACATGACTCACTGACTAACAGAATGTGAACTGCCTACCTCTGTCTGCTCAAACACATACACACAAAAAGGGCATGAGGAAGGAAGGCAAGATAAGTTCTCTTAACTACAGCACAAATGCTCCACTCCGTGCTGGAGCACTGTTTGCACAGAATAAGCCTTCTATGTTTCTGTCCACAGTGTCTATTCCCCATTAAAACTTTAAGTTAGTTCTGCTCTATTAAATTGTTCTACCATTGCACCCAGAGCTTGCCATTCTCAACACAACACAACTTTGTGAGCAACAAGTTTAGTGCTAGAGAGGGCAGCATCAGTCTCACATCCTCTATGAGCCTGGCCCTAGTACCTAGGATCTGAAGCAGCTTCTCAAGACCTGTCCATATTAATGGACTCTTATTCCTCTCTATGATTCTTTTTAACCCACATTAAAATCAGCCTCTAACTGCTTTTGTCAGCACATATACATGGGACTGACTCCACTGATCAATTAATTCCCAATCTGCTCATAAAAGACCTATCTATGTGAGGACTGAAGACCTCCAATCTTCCCTCCTGTTGTGTCTGGTGATAGGGTTTGTTGTCATTGTGTTTGTCTGAATGATTGATTTTTAGGTGGGGTACATTTCAATAGTATGCAGGGGTTTATTAGAGTCTTGCTACTGACTAGGTAATCAAACCTGCCTTTAACTTGCAGCCATATAATGCCCTAGGCCTCATCAGCCCTGTAGTTGCTGGCATCAGACAATATTCTTGGACTTGCTTCCTTCTTCAGGAAACATTTTCTACAGTGCCTTCCAGGACACTGAAGTCTCATGACCTCCTCCATCCCTCAGGATGTTTTCTCACTGACTCTGCTTGGTTGTTTCCTGGTTGGCCAATCAACCCCAGGTGCTGAGGTGTCCCCACACCTGGCATAGTCACTCCTGGGGTGACTTTACCCTATGACAGGACAGAACAGAACATTAAAGTAGCAAGAGCCCAGGCACTCTGAACTACAGTCCTCACATGTACAAATAATTCTGTATCACCTCCCAGTTTGAATACACTATGAGATTTGCAGAATCTAAAACTGGGTGTGTCTCACATGTCCTCACATGTCAGGAATCTCAACCCTCCAGAAATGAGACACAGGATCATTAATTCAAAGTCAGCATGGACTCCACATTGAGCACTGGAAATCGTAATATAACCCTGCAACTTGGAAAGCAGGAAAATCAGGAGTTCAAGGTTACCTCTGGGACCCTAGACTTGTGGCTTCTGTAATCCCAGTATTCACAAGGTGGAGGTAAAAGGATCTGTGGGAATTGGAAGCTAGACTGGACTACATATTAAGTACCAACACAGACTTAGCTACACAGTGAGGGAGATTCTGTCTTAATAGAAAGTAAGAAAGAAAGAAAAATAAAATGGAGACAAAGGAAAACGAAAAAGCTTATTCTTGGCTACATATCAAGATGAAGGACAAGCCGTGCTACATGAGACACTATCTCCAGAACAAGTCAAAATAAGCAGGCATAGTGTCCACGACTTTAATCCCAGTATTTAAAAAGCAGTGGAAAGAGGATCATAAGTTTACATGGGAAATTGTAGGTTTCTATGGACTATGGATTGAAGAAGGCAATAGGCAAGGTTGGCATGGTATTTCTGCTCCCAAGCGTAAGGACCTGAGTTCAATCCCTGAGACTGATGAAGGGGAAGAAAAAGAATGCATCCCCAAAACTCTTGTCATACCTTTACATGTTTTGATCTGAACATATTTACTGGCCCTTTAAGTGGGAAGTCTTCACTCTCTTCTACACCTATTATCCTTAGATTTGCTCTTCTCATTGCATCCTGGATTTCCTGGATGTTTTGGGTTAGGTGCTTTTTGCATTTTGTGTTTTCTTTGATTGTTGTGTCAATGTTTTCTATGGTATCTTCTGCTCCTTAGATTCTCTCTTCTATCTCTTGTATTCTCTTGGTCATGCTTGCATCTACAGTTCCTGACTTCTTTCCTAGAATTTCTATCACCAGAGTTGTCTCTCTTTATGATTTCTTAACTGTTTCTACTTCCATTTTTAGGTCCTGAGTGATTTTGTTGAATTCCTTCACCTGTTTGTGCTTTCCTGTAATTCTTTTAGAGATTTCTGTGTTTCCTTTTTAAGGGCTTCTACTTGTTTACTCATCATCTCCTGTAATTCTTTAATATCGTTATATGTAAATTTAAGAGATTTTTGTGAATCCTCTTTAAGGGCTTGAACCTGTTTACCTGTGTTCTCCTGTATTTCTTTAAGGGAGGTTTCATGTCCTTCTTAAATTCTGTCACCATCGTGAGGTATGATTTTAGATCCAAATCTTCCTTTTCTGGTGTTTTGGGATATCCAGGACCTGCCGTGGTGGGAGTACTAGGTTCTGATGAAGCCAAGTAGTATTGGTTTCTATTGGAAATATTCTTGCGTTTGCCTTTCGCCATCTGTTGATCTCTGGTAGTAGATGTTCTTGCTGTCTTTGGCTGTAGCTCGATTCTCCTGTGGATCTGTAATCCTGTGTCAGCACTTCTGGGAGATCATCTCTCCTCTGGTAAAACCCTGGTGCAGATGTCTGTGGATCAGTCATCCCTCCTGAGACCGGAGTCTCTGGGTTAAGGCTTTCCTTTGATGCAAGCTCTTTGCTTGCAGGGAAGAGGCAGAGAGTGCTGTGGGTCCACTGCCATCACTCCTAGGTGTAGATGGGGTAGAGAGGATACTGTCCTGGCTGCCCTGCCACTTGTGAGGCCTGTGTCTCCAGGTTGGTCCCACCTTAGAAAGTCACAGGCGAGAAAATATGGTGGATCTCACCCGAGTCCCTGGGTTAGGGCAGTCCTTTGCATAAGGTTTTATTTTCAAGTATACTTTCATTTTTCTAAGGTGTGAAGGTAGGCATAGAATTGCTGGGTTATCTGATAATTGCATGCTTAATTTTGTTTTTAGACATTACCATATTTTTTCACAGGGGTGGAATTGCTACATTTCTGTCAATAGGGGACACATATTCATATTGCTCCATGTGTTCAAAAATCTTAGTATTAATCAGAACATTCGCCATTTCCTATCTTCTTGCAGACATGTTTTTTCATTCTTTCTCATTTCCTTTTTTGTTATTTCATTTATTTATTTTGATGATTTTGAGATCTATTTATTACTTATTTTATGTGAGTTTTTCTCTGAATGTATGTTTTTTTTAAAAAATTAGGTATTTTCTTTATTTACATATAAATTTCTCCTTTCCCAGTTTCTCCTCCAAAAACAAACAAACAAACAAACAAAAACAACAAGAACAAGCCCCTCTTGCCTCCCCCCTCCCCATGTTGCCACCCCACCCTCTTCCACTTATTGGCCCCGGCATTCCCCTACACTGGGGCACAGAACTTTGACAGGGCTGAGGTCCTCTCCTCCTATTGATGATCGAATTTGCAATCCTCTACTATACAATCAATCCCACCATGTAAAGTCCTTGGTTGGTGGTTGGGTCCCTGGGAGCTCTGAGGGTACTAGTTAGTAATTGTTGTTCATCCTAAGGTGCTGCAAGTCCTTCAGCTCCATAGGTCCTTTCTCTAACTCCTTCATTGGGGACCGTGTACTCAGTTCAATGGATGGCTGTGAGCCTCTGTATCTGTATTAGTCAGGTATTGTCGGAGCCTCTCAGGAGGTAGCTATATTTAGGATGTTGAGCATTTCTTTAGGTGCTTCTCAGCCATTTGGTGTTCATCAGTTGAGAATTTTTTGTTTAGATCTGTACCCCATTTTTTAATAGGGTTATTTGGTTCTCTGGAACTTCTTGAGTTCTTTGTATACATTGGATATTAGCCCTCTATCAGATATAGGGTTGGTAAAGATCTTTTCCCAATTTGTTGGTTGCTGTTTTGTCCTATTGACAGTGTCCTTTGCCTTACAGAAGCTTTGCAACTTTATGAGGTCCCATTTGTCAATTCTTGATCTTAGAGCAGAAGCTATTGGGGTTCTCTTCAGGAAATTTTCCCCCGTTCCTATTTGCTCGAGGTTCTTCCCCACTTTCTTTTCTATTAGTTTCAATGTATCTGTTTGATGTGGAGGTCCCTGATCCACTTGGAATTGAGCTTTGTACAAGGAGAAAGGGAGAACCATTTCTCTCAGTGTATGTATTTATTTTGAGACTGGCTCTCATGATCTATCTATCCTTCTTAGCCTGGAAATTGACATGTAGATCAGGATGACCAGATTGTTGGAGGAAAGATATTGACCATCATGTAAATTTGAACTTTTAATTTTTCAACCTGGAACTTGAGAGATGGCTTAAGAGCATAAGATGCCTTTGCAGAGGTCAAAGGTTGTGTTCCCTACAACCACAGGGCAGCTCTCACAACTGCTCATACCTGCAGCTACAGAGGATTAAGCAACCTCTTCATGCCTCCTTAGCTATTATGTACACAAGTAGTAAACATA
The DNA here is from genome assembly GCA_019843815.1 of Montemys delectorum. NCBI lineage: Eukaryota > Metazoa > Chordata > Mammalia > Rodentia > Muridae > Montemys > Montemys delectorum. The sequence goes on along the minus strand of JADRCD010188773.1, from coordinate 45,825 downwards.
CATACATAATGTAACTAAATACAGGCAAACCACACATACAAAATGAAAATTAAAAAGTCCTTTAAAACTGTGTTTATGTATGTGCATTAGTGTAAATATCTTGTGCTCAGATGAACACAGAGTCCAGAAGATCCAGAGTTGGAGTTGCAAGTCTCTGAGTCACCAAACCTTAGATCATCTGCAAATGTAGTACACACTCAAAACAACTTAATTATGTCTTAAATCTATGCACATCACACACACACACTACTTCTTAATTATACTTAGTTGGCCTTGCTATGTTGTAATAGTTCTTTAAATCTTGTGAACATTAAAATCAGATACCTATTTCATAATTTTTTTTAATTTATCATGGAGGCTAGCCTCATACACTAGTTTCCAGCTTCTTTAACTGTTGATTGTGAGCTCAGTGTGGATTTATTTTCCTGAATGTGGGGCTTGAGACATAACACACATAAACTGCCATGTAGCAGAACTTAGATTTGAATAAATGGGATATCAACTTATGAACTAGTCTGCAAATAAGCCAACAATATTCTGAATGTGCAATAAAGAAACATTAATTCACAATGAAGGGTGAAGTCAATCAAATTGTTGTAAATATGGTCATTTTTCTTTCTTGGACCAAGCTCCTGGAATAATGAACCCAAAACTCAACATATATTTGCAAACACTTTGGTCATAAGTTTTGTCTGGTTCTCTGACTAGTTCATATATCAATATTCCATTTATTTTAATCTAAGTTTTGCTACATGGCAGGTTACCTCTTCTCAGTTTCCCTGTGTCACATCTTTAGAGTTCATGACAATTGTACTGGCTAGTTTTGTGTGTCAACTTGACACAGGCTGGAGTTATCACAGAGAAAGGAGCTTCAGTTGGGGAAATGCCTCCATGAGATCCAGCTGTGGGGCATTTTCTCAATTAGTGATCAAGGGGGATAGGCCCCTTGTGGGTGGTGCCATCCCTGGGCTGGAAGTCTTAGGTTCTATAAGAGAGCAGGCTGAGCAAGCCAGGGGAAGCTAGCCAGCAAGGAACATCTCTCCATGGCCTCTGCATCAACTCCTGCTTCCTGACCTGCTTGAGTTCCAGTCCTGACTTCTTCTGGTGATCAACAGCCATGTGGAAGTAAGCTGAATAAACCCTTTCCTCCCCAACTTGCTTCTTGGTCATGATGTTTGTGCAGGAATAGAAACCCTGACTAAGACAACAACCAAATCCTCCCATGGGCCCTATCCCAGTCTCCTTCCTGCTACCAGTGTCCCACTATCTATTCTAACTTTTCCTATAGCCCATAAGTAATTTTATTGACAAGTGATGCATCCATACAATAGTTCAATAAAAGTGTCCTTTTCTTACAATAATAAACTATATACATTAAAATAACAATTAGGAAAACTATTGGTAAGATTTATCTTCACAATGTCACATAGAAGAAGCACCCCAAGGCCTCCCACATGCAGATAATGTATCCCAAAATTCTCAGATCAAGCAAATGTGAAGTACCTGCTGTCAGACCCTGACCCACCCCAAAACTGTGTACACGAATCCTATCCAGAAGGAATAAAGCTGTGTGAGAACTACTCCATCCTCTGAGAGCTTCTGTTAGAAGAGTTGTAACACTGCCATTTGGGAAGTGGTCTGCTCTCCCAAAATGCCTCCAGAAGTCCTAGCTGGACTGGAAACAGCTATGTGAAACAAAGTCACCTAGAACTTGCTGCAATCTTGCTGGTTCTGCATTCCTATTTGAGAACTACAAGCATGTGACACTATGCTTGCTCTGGAAACATATTTTAAAACACAGGATAACATGATAAACACCTCAAATATTTCCTGTAAATTGATGTACCATCTGCCAGTTGTGGTAGCCTATGCCTTTAATATAAGCACTTAGAGGCAGAATCAGGGGCATCTCTGAGTTCATGCTAGACAGGGCTGCAGAGTTACTTGTAAAACAAAGCTGGACCATCCTGGGCAGAGAGTAGTCGTGTTGACAAGCATGGAGGAAGGGAGCACTACCTTCCCTGAGGATGGTTGTGGCAATCACCTACACCTAAATGAAGTCTACACCCAGTTCCTTCATAACATAGAAACATCAATTACAGAGCAAACAGGGTGTAGTGACTATTCCTGGTTGTCAACTTGACTATATCTGAAATCAACTACAATCCAGAATTAGAAGGCTCACCTGTGGCCCTAATCTGGAGGCTGAGAGGTACAAGTTTCCGACCTGAATCTTGGCATGGAGATCTTGAGGCATAGTGGCTATGAATCCCAGAAGATTAAGATTGGAAGATCTATGAGTTCATGCAAGGTTATCTGGGATTAAAGGTGTAGTGGCACACACCTTTAATATGAGCCATAACTTTTGCTGGAGACCTATTTAAGGACATTGCAAGAAGGAAGGCTCACTTTGCTTTGCCTGCCTGCCTTGTGGGACTGAGTGACTACTAGATCCTTGGACTTCCATTCACAGCTGCTGCTGACCTTTGTTGAGAGTTGGACTGCAGCCTGTAACTCATCAATAAATTCCTTTACTACGTAGAGACTACTATAAGTTCTGTGATTCTAGAAAACCCTGACTAATACACAGAGGAACACAGGAAAATATGGTGTGAACACATAGTTACACATGCACTAGATAAATAAATAAATAAACAAATAGATAAATAAATAAATCTAAGGGCTGGAGAGATGGTATATTGTTTAAGGACATATACTGGTCTCCTCCTGAAGTTTAAGTTCAAAGCACTCTCATTGGTTGACTCACAATTCCATTCTACTACAGTTCTTGAAATCTGAAGCACACTTTTGCTCTACACAGGAACCTATACTCAGATGTACATTCCTCCTCCCAGGATATTATTCAATAACTCACTTTGAAATTAATTTTCAAAACATTAATTTAGGTCTGGAGGAAAACTCATAAATTAAGAGCTCTGGCTGATCTTGCTGAAGACCCAGGTTCAATTCCCAGCTCCAGAATAAAGGCTGAGAACTGACCTTGATGTTAAAACACATTCCATATACTCTTCTGAACTCCTTGGGCACTTGCTTGGCATGTGATGTACAGACATACATACCAGCAAATACATTAACATGCATTAAAAATAAAAATAACTTATTGAAAAAGAAAATGTTATTCTGGACAGGGCTTTGCTTCACCTCTACAATGGAAGCACTCAGATGATGGAAGCAAGAATTTTAGCAATTCAGAGCCAACTTGGCATACATAGCAAGATACTGAATCAGAAAGGAAGGAAGGAAAGAAGGAAGGAAGGAAGGAAGGAAGAAAGGAAGGAAGGTGAGAAGGAAAGAATGAAGGAAAGAAGGAAGGAAGGAAGGAAAGAAGGAAGGAAAGAAGGAAGGAAGGAAGGAAGGAAGGAAAGAAGGAAGGAAAGAAGGAAGGAAAGAAGGAAGGAAGGAAGGAAGGAAGGAAGGAAGGAAGGAAGGAAGGAAGGAAGAGACCAACAGAGGAAAAGTGTACCTTGCAGGGTAAGAGTTTGAAGTTACCAGTAAGTTCCAACTTATGCTTTTTGTTTGACCCATCTGTACTGAATCAGCTTGATCACATGTGAGTGGGAATTACATAAGTAGGAAGTACAGTGGATTGTAAACTTGTCCCTCATTGGATGTACGTAAGAAGGACTAGGCAGGGAATAGGACAGGATGTAAGCTTGGCCCTGATTGGATATAGGCAGAAGGTACAAGGCAAGAAATAGATCAGGATGTATGCTTGTCTCTGATTAGACCTGGTGTGAAATGAGATGAATTATGGAGTGTGCCCTTCAAGCGCCTGCAAATCATGACATCTAGCCTTTTTCTGGGTACCCAGACATGGACCTGGCCAGTATTTATCAAATTTGGCTTTAACTTGTGGTATTGTTCTTATTTTCCACAGTTGGAATTAACAGAATACCCCTGAGATTGCATCTTATACCAATCAGAATGGCTAAGGTAAAAAACTCAGGTGTATTTGACCGGGTTTCTGAGTTCAAGTTTTCAACCATATGCGTCAAGTCCCTGTGTGGTCAGGGGGTCCTGTACTTGTAGAATTGTTGCAAACTGAAGCCAGGAAAGTGGTGTGTAGGTTCTTCATGAGAAGTATCTGCCAGACTGCAAGGATTCAAGAGACTTGAGAACATGGTTGTGGCTTTGAGGCTGGGTTGTAAGAGGTGGACTCAAGAGACAGATTAGGTCAGGTGTGTAGCCATGAAGACAATTTATTGAGGAGAGTATTGGAATCCTGGAAAAAGTTTGTTCTTCTGCACTAAGTGAGGGCAATGTCACAAGTCCCGACTGCTTACTCTTTTGATGCCCCCACCACCTTTATCAATTTTTCATCTTTGGATGCTGAAGAGGATACTGAAAATATAGGCTCATGGTTTGATGAGAAGGCCAACTTGGAGAACAAGGGGAAGACTTCCTTGAGAAAAGACAAACTTCAGCAAGGTTGCATCACACCGTTGAAGGCAGTTTACAACACTTCCTACAAAGAGACAGAAAAGGAAAATCTTCAGAAACAATCTATCTCAACAAATGATTGTTCTTCCCTGAATGCTAAGAGAGCTGTATCAGGAAACATTCCTGTACAGACTCTGAGAAGATCTGTTAGACTCTCTGCTCAGGAGGGTTTGGAGCAGAAAGAAAAACCATATTGCCTCTGTTGAAAAGAAAGCCAAGAGATGCAATGCTCCTGTTGCTGATTGTCCCCCACACAAAAGAATTAAAGTTTCTCATAAAAAGAAACCGGAGGGAGAGGAGAAAGGCAGTGTTCCAGTTACTTCAAGAAAGGAGAAAGAGAAACCCTGGAGAAAGCAAAGGGCAAAAACACTGTGCCTGGTGTGCAATCCGCAAGGGAGAAGCTCCTAAAGAGTACTGAAGAGCAGGAGATAGAGAAAAGGCTGAGAAGGTGGCAGGAAGTGGTGGAGATGCCAAGGAAGAAAGAAGAGTTCAAGAAGCTCGCTCTCGCAGGGCCAGGGCAACCTGTGAAAAATCCACGAGCCAGGTTACCCAGACAGTTGACTTTCACTTCCTCATAGATGAGAGACTCAAACAACATCTCAAGAACCAGGAAGAGTATAACGAAGTGAACTTTGTGTATGCTACAGTCCTACTCAGAAAGAGGAAGAAAATAATCATGGGAAGTAGAGGGAGAGAGGAATATGGGAGAGAGAGAGGAGGGGGAGGGAAAGGTGAGAGAATGGGGGAGATGGGGGAGTAGTATGGAGGGACAGGAATTTGAAAGGAGATTGTAGCAGTGGGGGAGTGGAAACTGGTGGTCCCAGATATCAGAGACCCAAGAGATTCCCAGGACCCAACATGGAGGAAATTAGCCAAAATACCCAACAAAGGAAAGACAGAACTGTAGAGACCATATCTAGTGGAGAGACAAGGCTTCCGCTTTAGGAATGGGGCCACTCACCCACCTCAAAAATAATAATGCAGAATTCTTCTGTCAAAAGGAAAATCAGGGATAAAAGAGTAGAGCAGAATCTGAAGGAAAGGCCATCCAGAGACTGCCCTACTTAGGGGTCCATCCTATCTGCAGTTGAGTTCTTTCAATTGTCACCTCAGTGTTTTTATGTATAAAATGGGAGCAGTGCATGGCATCTGTTAAAAGCTGAAAGAGCAACTTCTAGTCTAAGATAAGTGCTGAATAAACACACATCAGTAATGATTTGGCTGCAGGGAATGCTCAGGCTATGTCACCAGGCAGGGATGTGGTCACCTGAGTTCCTGCAAGGCACCTTGATTGCTAGCCAGAGATGCAAGCACTTGTTACTGAACTAAGATGGTGTTGTCTGGATCCTGGTGGCTCCTGTTTGTCTGTCCACTGTTCTGGTGTTGTGATGCCAGGTCGCTAGGTAATCAGATCTACAACCCCTCGTGTACTTGTCCAAACAAGGTGAGTGATCTGTGAACAGGGCAGGTGACTCACTGCCATTCCCACCTGGGTTCACATCAGGAAATCAGGAGCTGTAAGGCAAGTATTTGGGATTTGGGAGCTGATTTGCATTACAGGGAAGGCAATCCTGTCTTTTTCTGAGCTCTCAGGAAGAATTGTGCACTTCTGGGCTTTATGCTGTATTTGTTAAAATCATAGCAGAGGTGGCCTCAGCCTGCAGCAGCTCAGTCAGGCCAGCCAGTCCCTGAAGAGCAGGGAAGCACTCAGGCATTCAGAATACCTTCACACAGTTACCTCACAGCAGTCACTACACCTGCGTGTGAAGTACACTGAATTCTTCACACTTACAGAACTTGCTTTCCAGTGTAGAGACATAGTATAAAGAAATAAGGAAAACATATTGACAGAAGCCATTTAGGAAAGGCTATGCAAACAAGCAGGATTTCTGGAGATGGCCGCCATTTTGCATCTCTTTGATGAGTTTGCTCCGTGAGGCAAGGACTCCAGAGACTTCATCCCAGGATAGCTTCTTGATGCTGATAGCCATTCCTGCCATTATTACATAGCCTAATTATTCTTGAGAATCAGTCCAAGCTATTTGCCAAATTTCCTGTCTATCAATTTGAAGATGCACTCACATATATCAATGGTATTTGGATACATTAATAACTTTATAGAATTCCTAATTTGGCTCAAATAATTTTAGGAAATACAAGCAAATCATTTAAAGAGATGGTTTCAATTAATTTGCCAGCAATAGGATAGAATGTACTCAGTCCTCACAGAATAGGAAGTAAAGGCTGCATTAGGAGGAGTACATGGAGCTTTCATAAACTGCACTAAGAAGAGAAATTGTCTGTGACCAAGGAAAATCATTAATTCCAAGTCAGACCCAAGGATGGGGCCGCATGTTTGCAGTATGATAAAGCAAGGCCATATGAAACAGAAACTCTGGTTTGGAACTTATAGAATGAAATACTGCACTTAACTTACTTTTGACATCCTTCATTAACTCTGTTGGGCTTAATGATCTGTTCTGATGCTCTCTGGCTTCATCCTGTAGCTAGCTTTTTTCTTTCTCTTGCAATGAAGTGAAGAGGGATCAGGGCCAAGTATGGTCTGTGGAGAGTAGAAAGGAAGGAGGGAAACCCCAAAGGATCAGGCATTATGATTAAAGGCCTGAGAACCTTCTGTCTTGTCCCACCAGTGTCCTTTTTTGTTTTAATTGTTGTGTAGAGAATAAATTTTAGACATCACAGGAGCTAGAGGGGCAACTGCAAACATTAAACACCAGAGTTGTCTGCGGCTCAGAGCTGTCACTATAGCGAGACAGTGTCACTACAGTAACAGCTGTGTGGTAACATGAAGTGTGGAGAAGTGGTGGAACTTTGACATATTTGATGGTGACATCACAGATGTAGATACGGCCTGAGAGACCAAGAAGGCAGAGATGACAGAGTGTTGTGGGCCTAGACAAATAGAAAGTGAAGGTTTTTGTTTGGTTTTGTGTTTGTTTTGTTTTGTTTTGTTTTGTTTTGTTTTCTTTAACCAAGATGGGTAGTTAGGAGAGTGAGCACATCTGAGGAATACTTAATGTGTTTATATGAGAAGGGGCAGAGGGGTAGGGAGGGAGGCAGAAAGTGCACTGGAGGGATGGAGGGAGGGACATAGAGTGGGAGAGAGAGGTAGAGAAAGAGAGGAGATAGGGGACAGACGGAAGGAGAGAGGGAGAAAAACATAAACACACTGAAAGAGAGAGAGAGAGAGAGAGAGAGAGAGAGAGAGAGAGAGAGAGAGA
>JADRCD010188773.1:0-30176 GCA_019843815.1 Montemys delectorum | reverse complement strand
TTTTTTTTTTTTTTTTTTTTTTTTTTTTTTTTTTTTTTTTTTTTTGTCGTAGGATTTTGCTATATTCCCCAGGCTTGCCTGGAACATGATCTTCCCATCCCAGCCTCAGGAGTGTTAGAACTGCAGGCATGTGACATCATGCTCATCAACTCTAATGGATATAGGATGATCTCAACTTGTATGTGTGACTTTTCTGTTGCTGTGATAAGAGCACCATGATGATAAACAACTTACACAGCATTTTTGAGTTTATGTTTCCAAAGCAATAAGAGTTCATCATGGCAGAAAGGCATGGCAGCTAGAGAAGGGAGATGCCTTAGCACAGCTTCAACTGCAAGCATGGAGCATGAAGACCAAACTGGAGGTTAGGCAAGGCTGTGAACCCTTAAAGCCTCCCGCATTGATATACTTTTTCCAAAATGGTTGCACCTGCCTATAACATCCTCAAACAGCACCACAATGGGAGGACCACATTTTTAAATACCAAAATATAAGGGGACACTCTCCCTCAAACCTCCACACAACCTAAATGAACAGTACTCTTAGAGAAGATCCTGTTACCAACAGTCCCTTCCTTTGTTATCTCCTTGCTTGTTTTTTTAGGATGTGGATATCAGAGTCTTATATGTCACCTCTCACGTATATAAGACTCTTGCTAAGGATCCTGAGTTAAGACATGGCTAGATTGTTTTTACAGTCCCTGAAGCACAAGTTTCTATGTCATGTTCCACGTCAACACTTTCATGGAATTAATGTTTCCTTTATTCAAATAGATTGACTGTAATCAATTTGAGATCCCTCCACGTCAATGAAAATAAACTATACTTAAGTTATCCTGTATGTTTTGTGGAACTTAATTTACTCATTTTTAATGTTTCCACATGTCTAAGTGTATGTGTATTTGTGTATGTGTGTGCATTGTGTGTCCATGTTGTTTTGTGTTTATACCCGTGTGAGCATGAACTTGGGGGTCAAAGGTCAATGTAGGGTGTCTTACTTAATTACTCTGTATCTTTTCTTTTAGGAAAAAAAGTAATTATTTTTGTCAGTCTGTATTTCTGGCTCACCACTAAGATACCAGAGCACAACCAGCCAGCACCTAAGGAGAGCCAGGAAGCAATAGGAGGATCTCTAATCTGGCTGAGACAACAGATTCTGCATGGCTCTGCCCTGGCAGAAATGGCCAAAGAGTTACAGTTCTCTCAGGGGAAGCTGGGGCATTATAGGTGTTTATCCAGATCTCTGCTACCTTGGCAGTCCCAGAGCTAGGTAGTGATGGCTGTCATTAGACGCCTTAGTCAGAGCCACTAGGGAAATGGTAGTTGGTGGCTGAGATCAAACAATCAACCACAAAAGTCATCCTACAGCCATAGTAGCAAATAGCTGCAGCCAGCCTGCTGGGCAGAGCCAGGGTCCAGGAATGAATGCTTTAGGAGAGAAAACGCTTCCCTGGAATGTTTGAGTTCAATAATACAGGCACCCTTAGATGATTCCTGGTGGAATAAGTTGTGCCCTTCATTCCTTGTGGGTATGAATCTTATTGTCAGGAGCCTCCGGCTGGGAGAGTGTAGTGGTTGGGCATTGAAGGGCTCTGATGTTGGCTTTAAAGTCTGAGGGTCTCAGGATGTTCTAGTTCTACAACTCCACTGAAATGCTGATGATAACTTCTAAAAAGTCCTAAAAACTTTCTTGCTCTTAAGGGTAAAAGACTGCTGGCTTAAGTGATTAACACCTGTAGCCTAACAGTGAAGGACTAAGCAACATGGCCTTTGTTCTATCTCAGCAGGAACTGCACAGCTCTATCTTTCATCCTGCTAGTCAGAAATCCTCAGAAAGAAAATGGGACACTTGGAGAAGTGGTTATAGAGTTTATCACTAAATTGTAAAATGTTTCCTATGAAAGCTATCTAAGGGAAAAAGCAGAAAGATCCTAAGTGGGGAAAAGGAAAACATTCTAGGAAGGGAAAAATTCTTCTAAGAGAAAAAATACTCATGGGTGGGGGAAGGGAAAATTCTACTTTAAGCAGGAAAGGAAAACAATCTGCTTTCTCTCCTTCTCATGTCTTTGTCCTCAGTACTCATACATCTTTCAGATCACATGATCACGTGTTTAAAAGTTCATCACAAGTTCACACACAAAATCAAATCATAAACTGAACAAGAAGTTTACAACCGAGAATGTTTACATGCAAATCCATTAGGAGTAATTATCTGAGTAAACATCTATCGCCTGTCACAGCTTCACAGGTTCATTGTAAGTTGAAAACCATAACAAAGATATTAGTGAAGGTTTGTATAGATAAACTCAGTCGATATTTTATCTTCTGTCCTACCACTTCTAGTAAATTATTAGTTCTCTTTTTATGACCTTTGGTTAATTGTTTTACAACCTCTTGGGATGTACTCTGAGTGGGAGAAAGTCTGGTTGCTATCTAAGAACAATTAACTGGTGACACTTGGGTGACTGGCAGAGTTCTCATTGCAGTTTTGACTATCAGAAAAGGACCTAATAGAGTCCCACTACATAAGAGCTTAATAATCACTGATAAAATTTTAGGAATTCTTCTAGGATTATCATTAAGACTTAAGTCACTGGTCTCTCTGGGCTGGTGTCCTGAGTGGACCTTGGGCACAAGCTCTGCAGCCAGTCTCACAATACCCAGAGGAAGCTCCACTCCCAGGCTCTCTGAAACTCTCAGGATCAGAGGTGAGGGTGATTCAACATCTGTCCTAACACTGAGACTAACTGGTAACTGCCAGACCAGGCACACAGGAACTCCACTAGCAGAGTGGCTCCAGTTCCTTCAAGTCTCTCTGGGTTGGTGTCCTGAGCCAACCGTGGGCACAAGCTGTACATCCAGTCCCACAACACCCAGAGGAAGCTGCTGCACTCCCAGGTGCCTAACAAGCCAAAGGTCACAGGATCCCAAAATCACAGGGTCACAGAGACTGCCTGAGTCTGAGGAGTTCTGATACAACCAGGATAACAGGAAGGACTGACTCCAGTCAGAATTAGCAAGGACAGGTAGCACCAGAGATAACCAGATGGCAGGGAGCAAGCATAAGAAAATAAACAACACAAACCAAGGTCACTTGGCATCCTCAGAACACAATTCTCCCACCATAGCCAGTCCTGTACACACCATCACACCAGAAACACAAGATTCAGGTCTAAAATCACTTATCATGATGATGATACAGGACCTTAAGAAAGACACAAATAGCACCCTCAAAGAAATACAGGAGAACACAGGTAAAGAGCTAGAAGCTCTTAAAGAGGAAACACAAAAATCCCTTAAAGAACTACAGAAAAACACAATCAAACAGGTGAAGGAAATGAGCAAAACTATCCAGAATCTAAAAATGGAAATAGAAACAATAAAGAAAACCGAAAGAGAGACAACCCTGGAGATACAAAACCTAGGAAAGAAATCAGGAGTCATAGATGCAAACATCACCAACAGAATACAAGAGATAGAAGAGAGAATCTCAGGGGCAGAAGACACCATAGAAAACGTTGACACAACAGTCAAAGAAAATACAAAAAGCAAAAAGCTCCTAACCCAAGCCATCCAGGAATTCCAGGATGCAATGAGAAAACCAAACCTAAGGATAATAGGTATAGAAGAGAGTGAAGATTCCCAATGTAATGGACCATTGAATATCTTTAACAAAATTGTAGAAGAAAACTTCCCTAACCTAAAGAAAGAGATGCCCATTAACATACAAGAAGCCTACAGAACTCCAAATAGACTGGACCAGAAAAGAAATTCCTCCCATTACATAATAATAAAAACATCAAACACACTAAACAAAGAAAGATTTTTAAAAGCAGTAAGGGAAAAAGATCAAGTAACACATAACGGCAGGCCTATCAGAATTATACCAGACTTCTCACCAGAGACTATGAAAGCTAGAAGATCCTGGGCAGATGTCATACAGACCCTACAAGAACACAAATGCCAGCCCAGGCTACTTTACCCAGCAAAACTCTCAATTACCATAGATGGAGAAAACAAGGTATTCTATGACAAAACAAAATTTACACAATATCTTTCCACAAATCCAGCCCTTCAAAGGATAATAGATGGAAAATATCATAAGGAGCAAAACTACACCCTAGAAGAAGCAAGAAAGTAATCTTTCAACAAATCCACATAAATCTAATTCCACCTCATACAACAAAAACAACAGGAAGTGACAATTACCATTTGTTAATATCTTAATGTGAAAATTAATATTTCCAACATATCCTAAGCGATGGAAACCAAAAATATGAGGAATTAGAAATTTGTTGATTGTCATCCAATGGTCTCTCTAATTTGGTAATTGGAGAAATAGATCCAATACTGTACAATCTATATATACTTTCAGCTTGTTTGTGACAGTGTTTTGCTGTGTACAACATAAGGGTCTTGAAATCTTGCTTCTCCTATCTCAGCCTCTCTATTAGTATTGTTTATTTCATGTTTTTACACTATACTATGGTTTTCAGAACAGCTTATATAGTTCAAAAGTATTTATATACCCAAGAGAGACATAGACAATTAACTTGGGAGGTGGCTTGTAGGAAAGAGAACAACAAAGAGTGAGACTAAATGCTTTGCTTGATGTTACTAGCTCTTGTATCAAATATGAAGAAGAGGACTTTTCAAAATCATCACAGCTAATGAACTAGATTCTTATCCTCACCTAATGTCTGTACTACCTTCCATGCAGAACCATTGTTCATTGAAACAGTTGGTGAATGACTTTATGGATAGACCATCTTAATACACACACTATTTCTTAAATGAATGTAACCTGTTCTCTGTGGGCTGAGAATAAAGTCACACACTCAAGTCAAATAGCTTTTTGACCATAGCAGAAAGTCTGTATCTAAGGATTGTGCCTACAATTCATTTTTTGGCATAGCAGAACTGTCAACTCTCAGCTTAGCTACGACAGAGGTAAAATCCTTCAGTGATTTGAGGGTCATTGATGTACAGCCTTATTACAATGAAATCCAAAGTCTAAAAATTGTTCTTATTTTGGGCTTGTACCACAGAAAGAGCCAAGATTTTAAACTCTACTAAATACAAAACAATCAAACAAAAAGACTTTACATATTTATGTTCATTTAAGAAAATACTAGTAGTGATGTATTACTTTGAAATATACAATTAATATGTTTGGAGTTATTTGAAATTTATGGTGAGAAAGCATATGTATTTGCAGTATTGCTGTAGACAAGCATCTACATAACACTGTTAAATTGATTGTTTTATATCAAACAACTTTTATAATACTCATTTTTATTATAATATTTAATAAATTTTAAGGAATATGACAAAAAAAGATATTGTAGGTATCAAAGAGGGGATCTCTGCGAGGAATTGGGGTACAAAATGGAAACAAGAATGTGATTTAACTCTATTTACTTAAAATATGTTTTTAAATGTTAACAAATTCAGACAAATTGAAATCATGTAACTTTTCTCATCATAATGCTATAAAAGTTAAAAAAAAGAAAAAAGACTTAAGTCATCTATTTATCTATATAGTATCACTACAAGACACTACATGTTCATGGTTTGCAGAGATCTGCTCCAAAGGTATGTGCTATTAGTTATATATATTTAATAATAACTGGAAAGCATATTAATAGCATCAATCTTTCCTAAAATGAATCCTTTACAGCCTTGCTTAATAAGGGCGAATCTGTCACAGATTATATAATAATATGAAGCAGGCCATCTCAGGAAGATCACCTGCTAGTTATTAGCTTGTCCCATTATGGCTCCTGACACCTTATAAGTATATTTTTGAGGTGGAGTGGGATCCAGAGATAGATGCCATTGACTCAGTCTGAGATATTAGGGATGCTTTATTTGCATGGGGTAGGACCTCATGTGTTGTCCTACATGACTTGTAGTTATGGTCATGTAGTATGTGGTATGTCATGGTCAAGTGTCCCAGGACAGGTACAGCCTGGTTGGGAACAGGATTATACTTGCCTTTCTCAATTATGAGATTTAGCAGGATTTTGTACCTGCTTCAACATTACCAGTTCTTCTGTCTGGTGGCACATTCCACTTGCTCCAGATTATTTTTTATTTTCTTTTTTTATTTTACTTTTTTAGTGGATATTTTATTTCAAATGTTATCCCCTTTCCTGGTTTCCTTCCTTGAAACCCCCTATTTCTTCCCCACTCCCCCTACTCTGGCAAGTGACTATAGGTGTGTGAGTTCATTTCTGGGTCTTCAATTCTGTTTCTTTGATCTACTCCCCTGTAGCTATACCAGTACCATACAGTTTTTATCACTATTACTCTGTAATACAGCTTGAGGTCAGGGGTTGTGATTCTCCCACAAGTTCTTTTATTGTTGAGAATAAATAATTTTCTCTATCTTGGGTTTTTTGTTATTTCAAATGAATTTGCAAATTGCTCTTTCTAACTTTATGAAGAATTGAGTTGGAATTTTGATGGGGTTTGCATTGAATCTGTAAATTGCTTTTGGCAAAGTGGCCATCTTTACTATATTAATCCCGCCAATCAATGTATGGGGAGATCTTTCCATCTTCTGAGATGTTCTTTGATTTCTTTCTTCAGAGACTTGAAGTTCTTGTCATACAGATCTTTTACTTGCTTGGTTTGAGTCACACCAAGTTAATTTATATTATTTGTGACAATTGTGAAGGGTGTCATTTCCCCAATTTCTTTCTCAGCTTGTTTATCCTTTGAGAAGAGGAAGGCTACTTATTTGTTTGAGTTAATTTTTTATCCAGCCACTTTGCTGAAGTTGTTCATCAGGTTTAGGAGTTCTCTGGTGAAATTTTTAGGGTTCTAGCGACTTTTAAACCCTTATTTATCAAATTCTTTATCCAGATATTTCTAAACTGAAGTTGTATTCTTGATTTAGTTTTAGGGACCCTGTTTTATGTATACCAGGCTAGCCTGAAATTCACATGGTAGTCAAGATTGATCTTTAACTTCAGATCTTACTGCCTCCATCTCCTGAGTTTCAGGATTGAAGACCGTTGCCATCACAGACAGTTTATGTGCTTTTTCAATTCAGTAAATACTGACAAGTATTTATCTGTCATAATATGGGATTTTGCTTTAAAATACACTATCCTAGGTATGAGAAAATGGGAAAGATCAAGTAAGATTGTATGTTAATGTACTTGCTAGGGCACATGTGCAGAGGCCAGAGACAACATTCTGGTGTGGTCTCTCCTTCTACCAGGGATCTGACATTGTACATCAATTGATCAACTTGCTTGGCAACCATGTATAATCCACTGAGCTACTTTCCAGACAGAAATTAACAATTGTGAGCATTGGATAAATATGAATGCAGAGAAATTCACTCTGTTACTCCTTGTTTTCCTGTCTATTTATTTTTCCATAATAAAGATTAAAGTAAACATGATTGTCATATATACTGGAAACTTCTGAGTACATACAGCACTGTTGTTTACACCTTCAACTTCACACACTTATCATCAATAGCCTGAAGTACAGCTCTATTTGTTTGCCATCTCAACTGTGCTTAGTCTACATCCTGTTCTTTCTCACCACAGTAAAACTACCTGTCTAAACAAGTATGCATACCCTCTGTAACTTCCCTAGTGTTTCCTTGTCTTTGAAATGGCAATACTATCCCATCAGTTGCTCATATTGATAATCATCCTTGATTCTTCGCTTTCTCCATAATATTATATCAAAAAATATATTTATTTGTTTAATGTGTGCCTACTGGACAACATGATGAGGATGAGGATGAGGATGATGATGATGATGATGATGATGATGATGATGATGATGATGGTAAGGAAATCTCTCAGTGAACCCTGAGATCACTATTCAGCTACATTGGCTGATTAGCAGCCCAAGAAACCTTCATGTCTCTACTCTCCAGTGCTGATATTCTACATTATTGCTGCACATGAATTCTTTATTTCCTTTTTCTTTTTTGTTTTTGTTTTTTATAAAAGATGATCATGCAATCCAGGCTCATTTCTGCATACTTGCATTAAACACTTCAATGACTGAGACATCTCCCCAGACACTCTTGATTTAATTTTTATGAAAATAAGATTTATACTCAGACTTTAGGAAGGAAAGACATGTAGTCCTGTAGTTTGGAAACACATTACTTATTAAAAAGATTAATCTGTGAAGTGACTGTTAATGTGTTCTATTCTAACCACCAGAGTTGATAGCCACCAGTGATTCTATGCCACATGACCTATTTTTTTATAAGCCATGAAAGAACAAGTTAAAGTAGGAATATACCTATAGAAAGGCACATCACCATAAATTCATATCCAGCTGGAAGTTAGTTTCATGTTTAGCAGTGTGAAGCAGAAAAATTATTCTGAGCTGCTAAGGATTAGATGAATATTTTCAATGAGAAATTAGTTGTTTGTATTCATGTATTGCATGCAATGTTTGCATATTACAAATTAAGAAAAAAGAAGAAAGAAAGGACTACTAATTAGCCAAGGTTCAAGAGGCTGAGGTTTATCGCTTAGGTGAAAACCCCCTTGGAAATATGGGACCACACACCACACCCAGCCTTTGTGTTGTTTTCTTGTTGGTTATTCTAAAGCAGTATACCATTAAGCAATGCTCCAACACCTAACTTTTTTGTTCACTTGTTTTGTTTTAAGACAGTGTTACTCAGTGTAGCCCTGGCTGTCCCTGAACTCACTATGTGGACCATGCTGACCTAGAACTCAAGAGATCTACCTATTTCTGCCTCCAAAGTGGTGAGATCAAAGGTGTGCACCATCACACTCAACTGAGACATGAGTTTTTCATAAATGTTTTGAGGAGAGGCTTTAAACGCTCAGAATACTCAAGATACAAAAAACCACATGAAGCTCAAGAAGAAGGAAGACCAATGAGTAGGTGCTTCAGTCCTTCAGAGAAGGGGGAACAAAATACTCATAGGAGCAAATATGGAGACAATATGTGGAGCAGAGACTGAAGGAGAGGATCTGACAAAGTATGACAAATACAGAGGTGAATGCTTACAGCCAATCGTTGGAGTGAGCACCGGGTTCCCAATGGAGGAGTTAGAGAAAGGACTGAAGGAGCTGAAGAGGTTTGCAACCCCATAGGAAGAACAAAAATATCAACCAACTAGACCCCTCAGAGTTCCCAGGGACTAAACAACCAACAAAAGAGTACACATAGAGGGACCCACGGCTCCAGGTATGTATGTAGCAGAGTATGGCCTTGTAGGGTATCAATTGAAGGAGAGGCCCTTGGTCTTGTGAAGGTGCACTTCAAGAGCTTGGGGGCAGGAATGGGTGCCTGGGTGTGGGAATACCCTCATAGGTAGCAGAGGGATGTAAGATAGAATATGGTGTTTCTGGGGGGAGGGAACCGGGAAAGTGATAGCATTTAAAATCTAAATAAAGAAAATATTCAATAAAAAATAAATGTAAAAAAATAAAATAATTTATAAAAACACTAATAAAAATAAAAGCAGGATGAGATGCAGAGAAGGGATTCAGAGGAGAGGAAACCTGTGCAGAGAGTCTCCTAGAGGAGAAGTGGAGTGGATTCTAGGCAACTGTTCCATATTCTTGACAGTTTTGAAGCAGCTAGGCATGTGAATGATATAGTATAGTGAGTGAGCTGTATGAGGGAGATAGCCTGCAGATCTTAGATACAGAAAGAACAAGGGAAAAAAGTTGGAGGAAGTTCAAGGCTTCTGTGGAGGTCAGAGACAGAACATGTACCCAGAATAAGTGGGTTAGGTGGATTCTCATTGCAGAGAATACCCTATCAGGCTAAAGAGAAGGGAAAGGTCTGGAAATTTAGATTTGGCTCAATAGACAGACCAGCAGTCAGAAGTGTCTGAGTAATTTGCCTGACTAAAGAGCTTGTTGTAAGAGTGAGGGATGCATGGGACAGACAATGAGAGCCACCCAGTCCATGGAGATGTTCTGGGTAACCCAGCTGGTGGTGTATATTTAAAGATGTTGATTGCTGCAGTGGGTTGCAAGTCAGAGGACAAAGAAAATAGGGAGAATACACGGATTCAGTGTAAGGCTGAAGACAAGATCCCAGTTCTTAGATGATAAGTAGATAACATATAAGGTGTTCTAAAGTGTCAAAAAAGAAGGTAGGTGTAGTACTGATCCAATTACTCAGGAAGCTGATACAAGTGTTGTGAATTTGTGGTTATTCTGTATATATGATCACTTTCTTGCCATATAAAGTCATAGAAAGAGAGACAGATAACCTACACACATGTGTGCACATCCATGAGCACGCATGCACTCTCTCTCTCTCTCTCTCTCTCTCTCACACACACACACACACACACACACACACACACACACATTCACTGAAAGTGGGGAGGGAGAAGAAGGAGATGGAGGCAGGGAGGGAGGGAGTAAAGGAGGAAGGGAGAGAGAGAAAGAGAGAAAGAAAGAGAGAAAGAGAAAGACAGAGAGACAGAGAGACAGAGAGAGACAGAGGGTTTGAAGTTATACTCCACATTGGGGTCATTTAGTCACCTTGAGTTATCTGAGGTTTCCAGAATCTGTGAGACTCATGTGGTGTAGGTGTATAGGGGAATGAGGGACATAGGATTGTTTAGAGTGCATTCTCAGGAGCTGTTTTTAATAAGATTTCATATGATACCAATGCAGAAATTATTATGGATGGATTACTATGGTAAAGGTCTCCAGGACCATATTTTAGTTCTTCCATTTGGCAGGGTATCAGGAGCTAGCATAGGACAAGCTAATGACTGGCAGGTGATCTTCCTGAGATGGTCTGCCTTTAGATTATAGTCCATGTTAGATTTGCTCTTATAGGCAAAGTCCAGAAGAAAATCATTTTAGGAAAGGTTCCTGCTATTAATATGCTCTTCCTGTTATTATTAAACATTTATAACAATCACTAGGTATTAGCCCATACTTTTGACAGATCTTTGCAGATCTATGAAGATGCATTGTCTTGTAGTACTGTATATAGACAAATGGATGACTTTTTAATTCTTAATGATGATCCTATAAGAATTCCTAAAATTATATCAGTGATTTTTAGGCTGCTTTATAGTAGGGCTGCTTTATATCCTTCTTTGATAGTAAAAACTGCATTGAAAACTCTGTTAATCTCCAATGTGTCACCTGTTAATTGCCTCTTAGATAGTAACCACACTTTCTACTACTCACAACACATTCCAAGAGGTTGTAAAACCATTAACCAAAGTAATAAAAAGGTACCTAATGATTTATTATAGGTGCTAGGACAGAAAATAAAATATTGAGTGGGTTTATAAATAAAAAAATCACTAATAACTTGGTTGTTTGAACTCTCAGTGAACCTGTGGAGCTGTGACAAGTGATGAATGTTTAGCTAGATAATTAATCCTGGCTTACAGGAGCCTAATATAGCTGTCTCCTGAGAGGCTCTGACAGTGCCTGACTAATACAGAAGTAGAGGCTCACAGCCATCCATTGGACTGAGCACAGGGTCCCCAATGAAGGAGCTAGAGAAAGAACTCAAGGAGCTGAAGGGTTTACAGCCCCTTAGAACGAACAACAATATGAAGTAACTAGTACCTCAGAGCTCCCAGGGACTAAACCACCAACCAAAGAGTACGCATGGTGGGGCTCATGATTCCAGCTGCATATGTAGCATAGGATGACCTAGTCAGTCATCAATGGGAAGAGAGGACCTTGGTCCTGTGAAGACTCTATGCCCCAGTGTAGGGGAATGCTGGGGCCAGGAAGTGGGAGGGGGGTTTGTGAGCAGGGGGAAGAGGAAGGGAACAGGATTTTTTTTTTCTGGAGGGGTAACCAGAAAAGGAGATATCATTTGAAATGTAAATAAAGAATATATCTAATAAAGTTTTTAAAAAGTACACTAATATTGTCACCTCAATGTTTTTATGTATAAAATGGGAACATGGCATAGGATCTGTTAAAGGCTGAAAGAGCAGCTTCTGGTCTATGATGAACACTGAATAAACACACATCATCAATGACTTTGCTTCGTAGGATGCTCAGGCTGTGTCACCATGCAGGGGTGTGGTCAACTGAGTCACATCAAGGCACCCTGATTGCTAGCCAGAGATGCAAGCACTTGTTGTTGTCACTGAGGTAAGATGGTGTTGCCTAGATCCTGGTGGTTTATGTCTGTCTTCTGTTCTGGTGTTGTGATGGCAGGTCTCTAGGGAGTCAGACCTACAGTCTTAACACTTCAACTACCCCTAGTGTGATTGTCCGGACAAGGTGAGTGATCAGTAGATGGGCACATGCACATGATACTCTTCCATTCCCATCTGGATTCATATCTACAGTGCAAGAGCTATAAGGGCAAGTATTTGAGGTTTGGAAGCTGATCTGCATTGGAGGAAAGGCAGCCCTTGGTCTGTGGTGAGCTCTCAGGGAGAACTGTGCATGACTGAGCTTTATGCTATATTTGTTAAAACCCTTGCACAAGTGGCCTCAGCTTGCAGCTGCTCACAGTCAGGCCAGACTGCTCCCGAAGAGTTGGACAGCACACTCAGGTGTTCATCCCTTCACAGTCATCTCACAGTGCTCGCTAAACCTGAGCCTGAAGTAGACTGAGTTCTTCACACTTATGGAATTTGCTTTCCAGTGAGAAACACAATATAAAGAAATAAGGGAAACATGTAGACAGAAGCCATTTAGGAAAGGTTATGCAAGCAAGTGCGTTGTCTAGATATGGTCCACCATTTTGCATGGCTTCTATGGGTATGCTCTGTGAGGCAAGTACCCCAGATACTTATTCTCAGGATTGTTTCTTGATGCTGACAAGCCATTCCTGCCACTATTACATAGCCTAATACATCTTGAGCATTAGCCTACCCCATTTGGCAAATTTCCTACTGATCAATATGAAGATATACTTACATATAACAATGCTATTTAGATATATTGATGACTTTATAGAATTCCTGATTTGAATCAAATAATTTTAGGAAAACATTTTAAGGAGATGGTTTTAGTTATTTTGACAGCAAGATATAATGAGTTCAGGCTTTCTACCTCCCTCTTCACCTAGGAGGAGGAGGGACCAGCCAGCCGGCACAGGTCTCAGAATTGGCAGGGCAGCCAGTACAGGATCCTTTCTACCTCCTGCTTCACCTAGGAGGAGATTCTGCAGATCCACAGCCCTCTCTACCCCATCGGTGCAAGTGGAGAGCCTATCTCCAGGGTTTGTTCTGACCCCAAGACTCAGGAGGGTCAATTGAGCCACAGTCAACTGCACATAGGTCTTACCTGAGGAGAGCTGATCTCCCAGGAGTGCTGACACAGGTTTACAGACCCACAGGAGGAACAAGCTCCAGCCAGAGACAGCAATAACATCTAACACCAGAGATCAACAGATGGTGAAAGGCAAATGGAAGAAACTTACCAAAAGAAGTCAAGATTACTTGGCTTCATCAGAACCTAGTACTCCCACCTCAGTAAGTGCTGGATATCCCAAAACACCAGAAAAGCAAGATTTGGACCTAAAAACATATTTCATGATGGTGATAGAGGAATTTAAGAAGAGCATGAATAACTCCCTTAAAGTAATACAGGAGAACATAGGTAAACAGGTTCAAGCCCTTAAAGAGGAATCACAAAAAATCCTTAAAGAATTACAGGAGAACATAAGTAAACAAGTAGAAGTCCTTAAAGAGGAAACATAAAGATCCCTTAAAGAATTACAGGAAAGCACAAACAAATAGGTGAAGGAACTGAACAAAACCATCCAGTACCTAAAAATGGAAGTAGAAACAGTTAAGAAATCACAAAGAGAGACAACTCTGGAGATAGAAATCCTAGGAAAGAAGTCAGGAACCACAGATGCAAGCATCACCAACAGAATACAAAAGATCGAAGAGAGAATCTCAGGGTCACAAGATACAATAGAAAACATTGACACAACAGTCAAAGAAAATTCGAAATGCAAAAAGCTCCTAACCCAAAACATCCAGGAAATCCAGGACACAATGAGAAGACAAAACCTAAGGATAATATGTATAGAAGAGAGTGAGGATTCCCAACTTAAAGGGCCAGAAAATATCTTCAACAAAATTAGAGAAGAAAACTTCCCTAACCTAAAGAAAGAGATGCCCATGAACGTACAAGAAGCCTATAGAACTCCAAATAGATTGGACCAGAAAAGAATTTCCTCCTGTCACATAATAGTGAAAATACCAAATGCACAAAACAAAGAAAGAATATTGAAAGCAGTGAAGGAAAATGGTCAAGTAACATATAAAGGCAGGCCTATCAGAATTATATCATATTTCTCACCAGAAACCATGAAAGCCAGAAGATCATGGGATCATGTCAAACAGACCTTAAGAAAACACTAATGCCACCCCAGGCTACTATACCCAACAAAACTCTCAATTACCATAGAAGGAGAAACCAAAGTATTCCATAACAAAACCAGATTTACACAATATATTTCCACGAATCCAGCCCTTGAAGGGGTAATAAATGGAAAACTTCAACACAAGAAGGGAAAGTACATCCTTGAAAAAGCAAAAAAGTAATTTCTCAACAAAATTAAAAGAAGGTAGCCACATGAACAGATTTCCAACTCTAACAACAAAAATGACAGGAAGCAACAATTACCTTTCCTTAATATCTATTAATACCAATGGACTCAAGTGCACAATAAAAAGATAGACTATCAGACTGGGTATGTAAACAGGACCCAACATTTTGTTGTATACAGGAAATCCACTTGAGTGACAAAGACAGACTCTACCTCAGAATAAAACGATGGAAAACAATTCTCCAAGCCAATGGTCCCAAGAAAAAAGCTGGAATGGCCATTCTAATATTGAATAAAATCGACTTTCACCCTAAAGTGATTGAAAAAGATAAGGAGGGATACTTCATATTCATCAAATATATAATCTATCAAGAGGAACTTTCAATTCTGAACCTCTATGCTCCAAATGCAAGGGCATATACATACCTACAAGAAACTTTACTAAAGCTCAAAGCACACATTGCATCATAGGCAAAAATAGTGGGAGATTTCAACACCCCACTCTCTGCAATGGACAGATCATGGAAACAGAAACTAAACAAAGACACTGTGAGACTAACCAAAGCTATGAAACAGATGGATTTAACAGATATCTATAGAACTTTTTATCATAAAGCATAAAGATATACCTTCTTGTCAGCACCTCATGGTACCTTCTTCAAAATTAACCATATAATTGGTCACAGATCAGGCCTCATCAGATACAAGAAGATTGAAATATTTCCCTGTATGCTATCAGATCACCATGGACTAAGGCCACTCCTCAATAACAACATAAACAATAGAATGCCCACATGTATGTGGAAGCTCAACAACACTCTACTCGATGATAACTTGGTCAAGGAAGAAATAAAGAAAGAAATTAAAGACTTTCTAGAGTTTAATGAAAATGAAGCCACAACGTACCCAAACTTATGGGACACAATGAAAGCAGTCCTAAGTGGAAAACTCATAGCTTTAAGTGCCTCCAAAAAGAAACTGGAGAGAGCATATACCAGCAATTTGACAGCACATCTGAAAGCTCTAGAACAAAAAGAAGCAAATTCACCAAAGAGAAGTCCAAGGCAAGAAATAATCAAACTCAGGGCTGAAGTCAACCAAATAGAAACAAAAAGAACTATACAAAGAATCAACCAAACCAGGATCTGGTTCTTTGAGAAAATGAACAAAATAGACAAACCCTTAGTCAGACTAACTAAAGAGCACTGAGACAGTATCCTAATTAACAAGATCAGAAATGAAAAGGGAGACATAACAACAGACACTGAGGAATCCAAAAAATCATGAGAGCCTACTACAAAAGCCTATACTCAACAAAACTGGAAAACCTGGATGAAATGTACAATTTTCTAGAGAGATACCAAGTACCAAATTCAAATCAAGATCAGATCAATGATCTAAACAGTCCCACATCTGCTAATGAAATAGAAACAGTCATTAAGAGTCACCCAACCAAAAAAAGCCCTGGACCAGATGGGTTTAGTGGAGAGTTTTATCAGACCTTCAAAGAAGATCTAATACCAATATTCCTTAAACTATTCCACAAACTAGAAACAGAAAGAACTCTACCAAGTTTGTTCTATGAAGACACAATTACTCTTATACCTAAACCACATAAAGACCTAACAAAGAAAGAAAACTTCAGACTAATTTCCCTTAAGAATATCGATGCAAAAATAATCAGTAAAATTCTTGCAAACCAAACACAAGAACACATCAAAATGATCATCCATCATGATCAAGTAGGATTCATCCCAGGCATGCAGAGATGGTTCATTATTTGGAAATCCATCAACATAATTCACTATATAAACAAACTCAAAGAAAAAACATATGATCATCTCATTAGATGATGAGAAAGCATTTGACAAAATCCAACATCCTTTCATGATAAAAGACTTGGAAAGATTAGGAATTCAAGGCCCATACTTGAACATAGTGAAAGCAATATACAGAAAACGAGTAGCCAACATCAAACTAAATGGAGAGAAACTTGAAGCAATCCTACTAAAACCAGGGACTAGTCAAGGCTGCGCACTCTCTCCCTACCTATTCAATATTGTACTTGAAGTCCTAGCCAGAGCAATTAGGCAACAAAAGGAGATCAAAGGGATACGAATTGGAAACGAAGAAGTCAAATTATCACTATTTGCTGATGATATGATAGTATACTTAAGTGATCCCAAAAATTCCACCAGAGAGCTCCTAAACCTGATACACAACTTCAGCAAAGTAGTTGGATATAAAATTAACTCAAGCAAATCAGAGGCCTTCCTCTACACAAAGAATAAACAGGCAGAGAAAGAAATTAGGGAAACAACACCTTCACAACAGTTACAAATAATATAAAATACCTCAGTGTAACTCTTACTAAGCAAGTAAAAGATCTGTTTGACAAGTATTTCAAGTCTCTGAAGAAGGAAATCGAAGAAGATCTCAGAAGATGGAAAGATCTCCCATGTTCATGGATTGGCAGGATTAATATAGTAAAAATGGCCATCTTACCGAAGGCAATCTACAGATTCAATGCAATCCCCATCAAAATTCCAACTCAATTCTTCACAGACTTAGAAAGAGCAATTTGCAAAATCATCTGGAATAACAAAAGACCCAGGATAGCTAAAACTATTCTCAACAATAAAGGGACCTCTGGTAGAATCACAATCCCGGACCTTTAGCTGTACTACAGAGCAATTGTGATAAAAACTGCATGGTATTGATACAGTGACCAACAGGTAGATCAATGGAACAGAATTGAAGACCCAGAAATGAACCCATGCACCTATGGTCACTTGATCTTTGACAAAGGAGCTAAAACCATACAGTGGAGAAAAGATAGCATTTTCAACAGATGGGGCTGGCTCAAGTGTCGGTTAGCATGTAGAAAAATGCAAATCGATCCATTCCTTTCTCCTTGTACCAAGCTCAAGTCCAAGTGGATCAGGGACCTCCACATCAAACCAGATACATTGAAACTAATAGAAAATAAAGTTGGGAAGTACCTCGAGCAAATAGGCACAGGGGAAAATTTCCTGAAGAGAACCCCAATAGCTTCTGCTCTAAGATTAAGAATTGACAAATGGGACCTCATAAAGTTGCAAAGCTTCTGTAAGGCAAAAACACTGTCAATAGGACAAAATGGCAACCAACAAATTGGGAAAAGATCTTTACCAACCCTATATCTGATAGAGACCTAATATCCAATGTATACAAAGAACTCAAGAAGTTAGACTCCAGAGAACCAAATAACCCTATTAAAAAATGGGGTACAGAGCTAAACAAAGAATTCTCTACTGATGAACTCCAAACGGCTGAGAAGCACCTAAAGACATGTTCAACATCCTTAGTCATCAGGGAAATGCAAATCAAAACAACTCTGAGATACCACCTCACACCAGTCAGACAGGCTAGGATAAAAGACTCAGGTGACAACAGATGCTGGAGAAGTTGTGGAGAAAGAGGAACACTCCTTCATTGCTGGTGGGATTGTAAACTGGTACAACCACTCTGGAAATCAGTGTGGTGGTTCCTCCGGAAATTGGACAGAGTTCTACCAGAGGACCCAGCTATACCACTCTTGGGCACATACCCAGAAGATGCTCCAACATGTAATAAGGACACATGCTCTACCATGTTCATAGCAGTCTTATTTATAATAGCCAGAAACTGGAAACAACCCAGATGTCCCTCAACAGAGAAATGGATACAGAAACTGTGGTACATGTACACAATGGAGTACTACTCAGCTATTAAAAACAATGAATTTATGAAATTCTTAGGGAAATGGATGGATCTGGAGAGTATCATCCTGAGTGAGGTAACCCAATCACAAAAGATCACACATGGTATGCATTCTCTGATAAGTGGTTATTAGCCCAGAAGTTTGGAATACAGGAAGAACGACCCACAAACCACAAGAAACTTAAGAAGAAGGAAGACCAAAAGGTGGACATTTCCTTCCTTCTTAAAAAGGGGAACCAAACACCCACAGAAGGAGTGGCAGTGATTAACTATGGAGCAGAGACTGAAGGATGGACAAGCATATAGCTATCTCCTGAGAGGCTTTGACAATACCTGACTAATACAGATGTAGAGGCTCACAACCATTCATTGAACTGAGTACACTGTCCCCAATGAAGGAGTTAGAGAAAGGATTTGTGGAGCTGAAGGGTTTGCAGCCCCTTAGGACGAACAACAATATGAACTAACTAGTACCCTCAGAGCTCCCAGGGACCCAACTACCAACCAAGGACTATACATGGTGGGACTGATTGTTTTCGGAGCATGTGTATAGTAGAGGATTGCAAATTTGATCATCAATAGGAGGAATGGACCTTGGCCTTGTGAAGGTTTTGTGCCCCAGTGTGGGGGAATGCCAAGACCAATAAGTGGGAGATGGTGGGGTGGCAGGCACGGGGAGGGGGGGCAACAGGGGTTTGTTCTTGTTTTTGTTTGTTTGTTTGTTTGTTTTTTGGAGGGGAAACTGGGAAAGGAGAAATTTACATGTAAATAAAGAAAATATCTAATAAAAATATGTAACATTTTTTAAAAAAATTTTTAAGAAAGTTAAAAAGAAAAAGAAAAAAAGAAAAGAAAAGAAACTTAGTTACTTGGGCTCTTTAGTCTTTGACTCAGAAGCCACTAGCTGGCCAGGGAAGAGGCTCATAGTGCATTAACTTTTTCTGAACCAGGGAAAAAGGAAAAGAAAGTCAGGTACACAAGAGACACATGCACAGTGACTGAAGCAGAAAAGGGTCACAACAAAACTTTATTTTTGCTTTCAGCTTTTTCCATTTTTAAATTTATACTTTAATCTTTTTCCCCCTCCTGGTCTACCCTTTGACTGTTCCACATCCCATACCTCCTCTCCCACTCCACCATACCCCCATCTGCAAGAGGACATCCTCATCCCCTACCCCACAAGACTTTCCCATTCCCTGGGGCCCCAAGTCTCTTCAGAGTTTGGTGCATCTTCTCTGACTGAGTCCAGACCTGGCAGTCCCCTGCTGTATGTATGTTGGGGACTTCACATCAGCTGGTATATGCTTCATGGTTGGTATGAGAGATCCTGGGGGTCCAAGATAGTTGAGACTGCTGGTCTTCCTATAGGGTCACCCTCCTCCTCAGCCTCTTTCAGCTTTTCCCTAATTCAACCACAAGGGTCACCATCTTCTGTCCATTGGTTGAGTGTAAATATCAGTATCTGACTATTTCAGCTGCATGTTGGGCCTTTGGAGGGCAGTGATGATAGGTCCTTGTTTGTACACACTCCGTAGCACCAGTAATAGTGTTAGGTCTTGGGGCCTCCCTTTGAGATGGATCTCAAATTGGACCTGTCATTGGACCTCCTTTTCCTCAGGATCTCCTCCATTTTTGTTCCTGCAGTTCTTTCAGACAGGAACAATACTGGGTCAGAGTTTTTGACTGTTGAATGGTACATTCTAGAGGGTCCCTCTACCTCCTACCTTCCAAAGTTGCCTGTTTTGATTCTTTCCACTGGCCCTCAGGCCTTCAGTCTTGTTAACCCCCAATACCCCCTCTCCCCTCCCCATTGCCTTTCTCACCCAGGTTCTTCCCTCTCTCCCTCTCCCTTCTTTGATTGCTTTCTTCTCCTTCCCAAGTGGGATTGAGGCATTCTTACTTGACACCGGGGGAAATTTCTAAAAAGAACTCCAATGGCTCAGGCACTACGATCAAGAATTGATAAATGGGACCCTGTGAAACTAGAAAGGTTCAGTAAGGCAAAGGATATAGCCAATGGGACAAATCAGCAACCTACACATGGGTTGCTACAAAAGTCTTCACTAGCTCGACATCTGATAGAGGGATAGTATTCAAAATATATAAAGGACTCACAAAGCTAACCAACAAGAAACCAAATAACTCAGTCCAAAAAAATGAGGTATAGAACTAAACAGAGAACTCACAACAGAGGAATCTCAAATGGCTGAGGTGCACTTAAGGAAATGTTCAAAGTCCTTAGTCATCAATGAAATCCAAATCAAAGTGACCCTGAGACTGCACCTTACATCAATCAGTATGGCTAAGATCAAGAACTCAGGTAACAGCACATGTTGGCAATAATGTGGAAAAATAGGAACACTTCTCCATTGCTGGTGGGATTGCAAACTGGTAAAACCACTCTGGAAATCAATCTGGGGGAGATCTACCTGAAGACCGAGCTATACCACTCTTGGGCATATAACCAAAAGATGGCCTACCATGCCACCGAGGCCCATGTTCCACTATGTTCACAGCAGCCTTATTTGTGATAGCCAGAGGCTGGAAACAACCCAGATGTCACACAACAGAAGAATGGATACAGAAAATGTGGTTCATGTACACAGTGGAATACTACTCAGCTATGAAGAACAAGGACATCGTGAGTTTTGCAGGCAAATGGGTGGAACTAGAAAATATCATCCTGAATGAGGTAACTCAGACCCAAAAGGATGTCACTAATAGGTAGCCAAAAACATACAGAATACCCAAGATACAATCCACAGATTGAATGCTTTCAGCTTTTTATAGCTTTTTAGACAAAAGTTGTCTATGTAAGAAAATTACCTCATAGATAAAATGTTACACAAAAGGTGAGTTACAGAAGAATGTCAATAGTAAGAGCAAAGCAGTGTTTCATTCTACAAGCTCATTATAAACTCAAAGCAATGGTTTCACATGACCTTGCTTTATTGTGGTGCACACCTGTGGCCTCATCCTTGGACCAGACCTAGACTGCAGGTTTTTCCTTGATTACAAATTTGTCTCAAGTCTATTTCTCTTCTTAGTGCAACTTATGAAAACTCATTGTACTCCTTATTATATAGCCTAACTTACTAACTATTCTACGAGAAGGGGACACATTCTATTTTTGATTCTAACTTTATTATACATTTCTGACAAAAACAACTAAGATCTCCTTAAACTTTCTTCTTAAAATTATTTTAATCAAATTAAGAATTATATAAAGTCATTAATACATCTAAATGACATTATAGGAATATATATTTTCATATTGATCTTCAGAAAAATTTCCCAATACAGTGGACCAATGCTCAGAAATCAACAGGCTATGTAATAGTAGCAGAAAAGGCATATCAGCAACAAGAAGTAAGCTCCTGGGATGAGGTCTCTGGGGTACATGCTTCTCAGAGTGTACCCATCATAGCCATATGAAATGGTGGCCATCTCCAGAATACTCACTTACTTGCCATAGCCTTTCCTAGATGGCTTCTGTCAGCTATCTTTGTTATTATCCTAGCAGCGGTAGCATCAGCCTGCAGCATCTCACAGTCAGGCCAGTCTGTCCCTGCAGAGCTGAGCAGCACACTCAGGTTTCACATTTGAGTAGAGATCTACCAGGCACCTGCATGTCCCTCACACAGTTACCTCATAGCACCTGCTCCACTTCAGCATGAAGCAGACTGAATTCTATGCCCTTCTAGAATATGATTTCCAGTGGGGAAACATAGAACACAGAAATAAAGGAAACATGTCAAATGGCCATGGGTGCAGTAGAGACAGACACAACACCTGGAAGAAGATAGAGCTTGAGGTGTCAGCATGTGGTTGTAGAGAGCAAGGCTAGGACAGGATTCACCCAGAGAATGATAACTGACCAGAGCTGAAGTGGCTTTTAATACTAGTGAAAGTACTTGGAATTGGAATGAACAGGTGAGGAGATGGGTAGCAGAATGTGCATATTTATATTTATAAAGAATTGTTCTAAGCCCACTGTAGTAGTTAGAACCTATAGAGAGCAAGTTTAGGAAAATAGTTCCCTAGCACTACAGAGGCAGGTGCAGGAGGATGTCTGTAAGTTTGAAACCAGCCTGATCTACATGGCAAGTTCCAGGTCATCTAAAGCTCCACAAAAAGACTTAATAATAATAATTATAATAATAACAATAATAATAAATTTATTTAACATTAAAAATGAAATGAAAGGATCATTTGATTTGTGACACTACATGGTCTTGCATACACTTCTAGTTGTCACTGAAACAGCTTTGACTATAAGGTCTAGGTAGAAGTTGTCATTAGAAAGAAAGGGATTGATGGACAGTTACCTGAGATCACAGGAAATTCAGGTGCTTGTCAACAGCAACAACAGGCATATTCTTGTTGTTTTGGGGAGGCCTAGTTTTATTAGCTGTGAAGATTCTGTTTCTTGAAGAATCTTAAGGACATTGCTTGTGTAAAGTTAGACTCAGTGGCCTGTTTGTCCTGCAGACTCCCTGGGTTTATCCTGTAGTTATCAGTTGGTTCATTTCCTCCCCTGATATTTGAAGAAGGATTAGGGCCTGGCACATTCCTAGGACTGTAGGAAGAGAGGAGGGAGACTGTATAGGATCAGGAGTTATGGATTAAATGTGAGATATCTTGCCCTGTTTGTCCCACTGGTGTCCATATTTGTTGTAGCTGCTGTGTTGAGAGTACGTTGTGAGTATGCATAGGCACTGTAGACCTTAAGCCCCAGAAATGCTTGTGGCTCAGAGCTATATAGTGACTGATGTGTGGGAATGTGTTGAAACTTTGACATATTTGAGGGTGGCATCAGCAAGTTTAGTTATGGCATGAGAAAAGTAGGCAGAGATGACCCCATGGTTTTTGGCTTGGACAGTTAGAAAATGAAGTTGTTTTATCAAGATGAGGTAGCTTGGAGGGTGAGCACATCTGAGGTGTACTTGGTGTGTGTGTGTGTGTGTGTGTGTGTGTGTGTGTGTGTGTGTGTGTGTTATATTGGGCTTTTTACAGTTGTGTGTGTTTGTGAATATGTGTGCACATGCACCAGTCATCACATGTTGAGATAAGAGGCAAATTTTGGGGAGTCTGTACTCTCCTTGTCCTATGTGGGTGCCAGGGATGAAACTCACTTTATAATCTAGTAACAGTTGTCTTTATCCACTGTGGCATCATGCCAGCCTTATCTGTTGCCTTCTTTAATCCCATATAGCCGATGGTGACCAAGGAGTTTCTTTTCCATAATTTATTTAATTTTATCTTATGTACACGTGTTTGGCCTGAATATATGTCTATTTGAGGGTCAGATCACTTGGAACTGGAATTATAGGTGTCAGATCACCTGAAACTTGAATTACAGATAGTTGTGAGATGCCATGTGGCTGCTGAGAATTGAACTAAGATCCTCTGGAAGAGCAGCCAATGTTCTTACTTCAACAGTGAGCCATCTCTCTAGCCCCAGCCTAATATTTTTGGTGTAGCCAAGAATGTCCTTGTTCTCTATTCATCTCTACCTTGCAAGTGCTAGGGTTACAGTCAGGTGTTGCTATGCTTGGCCAATTTAATCTTTGAAGACAATGTCTTATGTAGTTCAGGTTACCCTTGATCTTGATATGTAGCCAAGATGACCTTTTTTCCCCTTTCTGTCTATGTTATTTAAATTTGTTATTTTATTTTAGGACAGGATCTCACTATGTAACCAATGCTGTCTTGGACCTCACTGTGTAGTACAAGTTAGCCTGAAATCCAGAATGAAAATTTTGCCCCCACTTTCTGACTGCTGGGAAAACAAGAGACATAAGTCCAGGGTCCCGGAGGTAACCTTGGACTCTAAATCCATGTTGTTGGGTCTCAAAAAGTGTACCAATATACCAGGTTTATTTTTCTAGGAGAGGAGCACACATGATACTGGTATGTAGTCCAGGATGATTTGAACTAGCATTCTCTGACCCAAATCTGGAGTGCTACAATTATAGGCATGTGATGGCATACCCAGCTCTGGAGTTAGTAAATCTGATATTCTTTTCACAGAACTGGGAGAGGATACAGAGATGTTTGCACAGGTGGGGACTTTAGTTCAGAGCCACTAGCCTCTGACTAATTTACAATCCTTTCATGGGCAAAGGTCACCCTAGGAGTCAATGTGTTAGGAGTAGGAACACCTCATCCTTCAGGAGGTAGATTGGAGCAACCAGGAAACAGATGAAGAGAGAAACAATGAGGAAACATCCTGATGGGGGGAGGAAGGTCAGGAGAGTTCAATGTCTTAGAAACCACTGAAGAAAATGTTCCCTGAGGAAGGATACAAGCCGAGAGTGACGGCTGATACCTACAGCCCCAGGGCTATGGTGTCTAGTAAGTTAGATGGCTGCAAGTTCAAGGGAAGGGTGGATTATCTAGTCAGTATTGAGTTTGTAGTGAGTTCCTGCAGTCTTGAGCGTTATTCCACCTCAAAATCAAACAATAAAACTCCCCCATCACCGCAAACAACAACGTAAAGAAAGATATCAGTTCATCAAACCACATGTACATAAGTCAGTTATGAGCAGCCTGGGAACTGATCATTGGTCTCAGACAAGTGAAGACTGGTATCCATCTTGACAAAACAGTTGATGCTGAACATTTGTCAGTGTGTTAAAAAAAAGCAAAGAGAGGAACTGGAGTCAGTGAATATGGACAGCTCTTTTGAGGCTGCTTCAGACCCTAGGGCTAGAAAGACAGGCTAAGAGAAGATGCTACCCTCTCCAGTACTAAGGCTATTGGGCAGCAAAGTTGTGTTGTGCTGGGAACGGCCAGCTTGTGGTGCAGAAGTAAAAGAATTCACCAAACATGAACTGATATAAAAGTTTTAGTGGGAAATAGACATTGTGGACAGAAACACAGGAAGCTGATTATTAAAGAGAGAGAACCACATCTGGCAGGAGAGGGGCACTTGTATCATGGTTAAGAGAAGTTACCTAATCATGCTTCATTTTGCATTTTGTGTACTTTTTTAGCAGACAGAGTGGGCAGCTCCCTATTTGTTAAGCAGTGACTCATGTAACATCATGTGAGCTCCATGAGGCTGGATATTTTTGGTTTGGGCTCTTTAAGCTCTAGTTCTTAAGTGTCATGGGTAACTCTGCTGGGGTCTGAAAAGCAGGAGAGTTTATTTTTCAGTTGCTTGCGTGTGTCTCAGGCACTTCCTGAACCTCATCCTGGTTCTGGCAGTGATGCGATTGCTCATTTTGTCATTACAGTTGGCTTACCCAGCCCCACCCCCTTTGTTTTTCGAAGCAGTCAAAATATCCTTGAGCTTCTGATGTTCCTCCCTCTGCCTTCCAAGTGCTGACCATATGGGTATGTATACACCTTGTCTAGTTTACACAGTCCTATGGTCCATGCAGTGCCTGGTGCGTTCTGGGAGAATACTCTACCAGAAAAGCTTCATCTCCAGCTCCACATGGCCTTCTGAAGCTTGTTAGTACCTGTAAGACAGAGCGGAGCAAAAAAGTGTTCTTTTGTCTATTGTTTCTGAATGGCTTATGTGGGAAGAATGCTGTGTTTGTGCAGATCACTCTGGAGTCATCAGAAAAAAAAATATGGCTCTATTTAGAAAATGATTGAATGCCAGGAAATTAGAAAGAGAACAGTCTCAGCTGCTGAGACACATGCTTCAACACAACAAATATGAATTTGATTAGAACTACAATGTGAGCCTAATTATTAATATCACAGCCTATGGCTACCCTATACTCACATTTGACTTATGTAAATTATTTGGGCCAAATGAACTAGGCACCGAAAGACTTCAAACACATATGTTCCCTGATTCTCTAGGTCTTTTGGTATAGGATCTAGAGATTGGAAAACAATTTAGCCACCCTTCAGATATATGCTTGTCCCTCAGATGGAGGTTCCGACTGTTGCTGGACAAGATATGTACTTTTCTGCTACAATGGGCTGTGAAATGTTTGCTCCCTAGGTCACCAATAATGATAATTATATTTGGTTATAGAGAGTTGAGAGCCACTCCAAAAAATTGGAAAAAGTAAACCCCATTCAAATTCAGATCTAAAGTGGTATAAGTAATGTGTGAGACACAGGGAAAACTTAGGGACTCTAACTTTACATATCTGGTAAGGACCCTGGAAAGATATTTACCATCTGGAGATCCCAGGTCACAAACAACAGGGTCTTAGACATCATTTGTCCTAACAAAATGTTAATTCCTCTCCCTGACCCAAGAAAGAAAGCTCCTAAGCAAGAGCTAATCACCCAGAAATCTGTTTCTGGCACTACATGGACAACAGACCTTTCTCCAACCTTTGCCACCTTTCATTCTACCCAGAGAGTCCCTTCTTCCCCCTTAGTAATTGAATAAACTGAAGTAGCTAGACTCTTTACATCATTATTGTACTTGTACGTCTATTGCCTCAGATACACTATTATTCTAGAGAGGGAGGCTGGGAACACCTAAGACTTCTACACTAATCTCGATGGCTGGGGTAGCTTCAGTACTAGTTCCCCTCATAATAGGCCTGGGCAATGAGGGAAAAGCAACATTTATTAAGGAAAATCAAAATTTTAAATATTAAAGTCAATAAATTGATCAAAACCTATCAAAAGCCAAAAAGTTGTTTAACTTCTTCTCTTGATTCATTAGCTAAAGTTGTATTACAAACCAGAAGAAGGCTTGCTTGACCTTCTCTTCATGCAACAGGGAAGTTTGCAAAGCTGTTTCTATGCTAATCATTCAGACATAATTTTATTTTTCTTTATTATTTATTTTTATTGGATATTTTATTTATTTACATTTCAAATGTTATCCCGTTTCCTGGTTTCTCCTCCAGAAACCCCCTAACCCATCCTACCTCCCCCTGTTTCAAAGAGGGTGCTCCTCCACCCATCCACCCACTCCTGCCTCCCTGCCCTGGCATTCTCCTACACTGGGGCATCAAGCCTTCACAGGACCAAGGGCCTCTTCTCCCATTGATGGCCCACAAAGTCATCCTCTGCTACATATGCAGCTGGAGACATGGGTCACTCCATGTACACAGTTTGGTTGGTAATTTAGTCCCTGGGAGCTCTTGGTGGTTCTGGTTAGTTAATATTGTTGTTCTTCCTTTGGGGTTGCAAACCCCTTCAGCTCCTTCAGTCCTTTCTCTAACTCCTCCATTGGAGACCCCATGCTCAGTCCAAGGGTTGACTGTGAACATCTGTCTCTGTATTTGTCAGGTTCCAGCAGAGCCTCTCAGGAGACAGCTATATCAGCAAGCACTTCTTGGCATCCACAATAGTATCTGGGTTTGGTGTCTGTATATGGGATCAACCCCCAGGTGGAGCAGTTTCTGCATGCCCTTTTCCTTCAATCTTTGTTTCATACTTTGTTCCCATATTTCCTCCTGTGAGTATCTTATCTTGTTCCCCCTTCTAAGAAGGACTGAAGCATCTACACTTTGGTCTTTTTTCTTCTTGATCTTCATTTGGTCTGTGAACTGTATCTTGGGTATTCTGAGATTTTGGGCTAATATCCACTTATCAATGAGTGCATACCATTTGTGTTCTTTTGTGACTGTGTTACCTCCCTCAGGATGATACTTTCTTGTTCCATCCATTTGCCTAAGAATTTTGTGAAGTCATTGTTTTTAATAGTTGAGTAGTAATCCTTTGTGTCAATGTACCACATTTTCTGTGTCAATTTTTCTGTTGAAAGACATCCGGGTTCTTTCTAGCTTCTGACTCTTATATATAAGCCTGCTATGAACATAATTTTGAAAAGCCTAAACTTAGTCTAGTAAAAAAGCAAAGAGAGTGAGCAAACAAAATGCCAACAAATGTTAATATAAAAGTTTGTTCAACTGGTCCTATAACCTTAGAGAAAAAAATATGAGTTAATTATTTGATGTACTGGGTCAATTGAAATTGGGTAATGCTGTGGTCTGACCCCACCTCCACGCCCCTGGCATAGCTGTAGCCATTTTGTTCTATGCCTGCCAGCTCTTTTACATTGTTGCTGGAATATGCCTACCAATCATTGAAGCAGAAAAATAACTTGACTCAGAGCACGGTCATGCAGACCACATCACCTGTTACGGTCTATATATTTGGTATGAAGTTTGTTAATCTTAAGAAATTCCACCTTCTGGTCTCTCTGGGCTGGTATCCTGAGAGGACCTTGGGCACAAGCTCTGCAGCCAGTTCCAAAACACCCAGAGGAAGCTCCACTCCCAGGTGCTCTGAAACTCTCAGGATCAGAGGTAAGGGGGACCCAACATCTGTCACCAACACGGGGAGTAACTGAGACCTGATGGACCAGGCACACAGGAACTCCACCAGCAGAGTGACCCGGGTTCCTTCTAGTCTCTCTGGGCTGGTGTCCTGAGCAGACCTTGGGTGCAAGCTCTACAGCCAGTCCCACAACACCCAGAGGAAGCTGCTGCACTCCCAGGTGCTCTAACAAGCCCAAGGTCACAGGATCCCAAAATCACAGGGTCACAGAGACTGCCTGACTCTGAGGAGTTCTGATACAACCAGGACCACAGGAATTACTGACTCCAGTCAGAATTAGGAAGGGCAGGTAGCACTAGAGATAACCAGATGGTGGGGGGGGCAAGCATAAGAAAATAAACATCACAAACCAAGGTTACTTGACATCATCAGAACCCAATTCTCCCACCATAGCCAGTCCTGGGCACACTATCACACTGGAAACGCAAGATTCAGATCTAAAATCACTTACCATGATGATGATACAGGACCTTAAGAAAGACATAAATAGCACCCTCAAAGAAATACAAGAGAACACGGGTAAACAGCTAGAAGCCCTTAAAGAGGAAACACAAAAATCCCTTAAAGAACTACAGGAAAATACAATCAAACAGGTGAAGAAAATGAGCAAAACCATCCAGAATTTAAAATGGAAATAGAAACAATAAAGAAATCAGAAAGAGAGACAACCCTGGAGATACAAAACCTAGGAAAGAAATCAGGAGTCATAGATGCAAGCATCACCAACAGAATACAAGAGATAGAAGAGAGAATCTCAGGGACAGAAGACACCATAGAAAACATTGACACAGCAGTCAAAGAAAATGCAAAAAAGTAAAAAAGATCCTAACCCAAAACATCCAGGAAATCCAGGATGCAATGAGAAGACCAAACCTAAGGATAATAGGTATAGAAGAGAGTAAAGACTCCCAACGTACAGGGCCAGTAAATATCTTTAACAAAATTATAGAAGAAGACTTCCCTAACCTAAAGAAAGATATTTCCATGAACATACAAGAAGCCTACAGAACTCCAAATAGACAGGACCAGAAAAGAAATTCCTCCTGTTACATAATAATAAAAACATCAAATGCACTAAACAAAGAAAGATTTTTAAAAGCAGTAAGGGAAAAAAGACAAGTAACATTGAAAGGCAGGCCTATCAGAATTACACCAGACTTCTCACCAGAGACTATGAAAGCTAGAAGATCCTGGGCAGATGTCATACAGACCCTACAAGAACACAAATGCCAGCCCAGGCTACTATACCCAGCAAAACTCTCAATTACCATAGATAGAGAAAACAAAATATTCTATGATAAAACAAAATTTACACAGTATCTTTCCACAAATACAGCCCAACAAAGGATAATAGATGTAAAACATCAACATAAGGAGCAAAACTACACCCTAGAAGAAGCAAGAAAGTAATCTTTCAACTAATCCACACAAATCTAATTCCACCTCATACAACAAAAACAACAGGAAGTGACAATTACCTTTTCTTAATATCTTAATATGAAAATTAATACTACCAACATATCCTAAGCGATTGAAATCTAAAAATATGAGGAATTAGAAATTTGTTGATTGTCATCCAATGGTCTCTCTAATTTGGTAATTGGAGAAATAGATCCAATATTGTAC
>JADRCD010188772.1:39580-51443 GCA_019843815.1 Montemys delectorum | reverse complement strand
ATACCTAAACCACACAAAGACCTAATGAAGAAAGAAAACTTCAGATCAATTTCTCTTATGAATACAGATACAAAAATACTCAATAAAATTCTTGCAAACCGAATACAAGAACACATCAAAATGATCATCCATCATGATCAAGCATCTCAAGGATGTAGGGATGGTTCAATATACAGAAATCCATCAACTTAATTCTCTATGCAAACAAATTCAAAGAAAAAAAAACATATGATCATCTCATTAGATGCTGAGAAAGCATTTGACAAAATCCAACATCCCTTCATGATAAAAGTCTTGGAAAGATCAGGAATTCAAGGCCCATACTTAAACATAGTAAAAGCAATATACAGCAAACCAGTAGCCAACATCAAACTAAATGGAGAGAAACTTGAAGAAATCCCACTAAAATTGGAGACTAGACAAGGCTGCCCACTGTCTCCTTATCTATTCAATATTGTACCTGAAGTCCTAGCCAGAGCAATTAGACAATAAAAGAAGATCAAAGGGATACGAATTGGAAAAGAGGAAGTCAAATTATCACTATTTGCTGATGATATCATAGTATACTTAAGTGACCCCAAAAATTCCATCAGAGAGCTCCTAAACCTGATAAACAACTTCAACAAAGTAGCTGGATATAAAATTAACTCAAAAAATCAGTGGCCTTCTTCTATACAAAAGATAAACAGGCTGAGAAAGAAATTAGGGAAACAACACCCTTCACAGTAGTTACAAATAATATAAAATACCTTGGTGTGACTCTATGTAAGCAAGTAAAAGATCTGTCTGAGAAGTAAAAGATCTTGTTTGACAAGAAATTCAAGTCCCCGAAGAAGGAAATTGAAGAAGATCTCAGAAGATGGAAAGATCTCCCATGCTCGTGGATTGGCAGGATTAGTATAGTATAAATGGCCATCTTACCAAAAGCAATCTACAGATTCAATGCAGTCCTCATCAAAATTCCAACTCAATTCTTCACAGATATAGAAAGAGCAATTTGCAAATTCATCTGGAATAAAAAAAAAAAAATCCAGGATAGTGAAAACTATTCTCAACAATTAAAGAACCTCGAATCACCACCCCAGACTTTAAGCTCTACTACAGAGCAATTATGATAAAAACTGTATGGTATTGGTATAGTGACAGGTAGGTAGATCAATGGAATAGAATTGAAGATCCAGAAATGAACCCACATACCTATGGTTGCCTGGCTCTCTGTAGGCAGAACCTGGTGAGAGGGAGAGGATCTGATCTATCGGAGCCTCTCAGGGCTGAGTGGGATGGTGAGTGTCTGGAGAATAACCAACCCAAGCCGGGAATCTGTCCAAGGAAGAACTCATTTTATTGTATCGATCTTTTCTTTATAAAGGGCTGAGAGGGGAGGTGGAGTTTTTTGCTGAGATGAGATGATGTAGGGGGAGGGGAATGTTGATGAAGAGTATGGGGTGATTGATGGAGCCAACAAAGTTACATTACATCAGCAGTAGCTAGGCAAAGGCAGGTCTAAGCAAGTCATGCTGAGTCACTCCAGTATGGAAGCGACTGACTGAGATAGTTTACAAAACTCGAGCCAGGCTCAGGTTTGTCCTCAAGGCCCAAACCAGGGCCAAATAGGGCCCAACATCTTCCCCTTTTGTTTTTGTGATGAGCAGGTTACATGGCTCCTGTCTTAGGTTGTCCCCCTCATGAGGATCTTACCTGTCTCTGGATATGTGTCACTCTGGCTCAAGGGGTATGTTTTAGGTTGTCCCAGCACATCTGAGATCTTACCCATCATTGGTCAAATGAAGAGCTGGGGAGGGTTGCTCATATTCTGAGGTCTAATTTTATGTTGATCTTGGCTCTCGGGAAGCAAGCCTTTGATAATGAACCTGGACCTGATGAAGCCTAATTGCTTCTATACATTGTTGGATGAATTTTGTATTAATTAAACACGGCCCCACCATGAGAAGGAGAAGAAGGAGGAAGGGACCAAGGAGGTGATGTAGGTAGTGCAGGAAGCCATGGAGGCCAGTCCACAGTGGGTTGTCTTTAAACTCTCTCCTCTTCTTCTCTAAGTCTTCCTGGATCATCAAACCTCCCCTCCCCCATCGATCTTTTGCAGGATCTTCATTGTTGTTGACAGGGGGATCTTCATTCTTTTTTCTTGATAAATCTGTAAGGGAAGCAGAAGGAGGGCTCTGAGGGCTGGAAATTTCCCTGGAGTGATTAATATCATCATCCCCCTGTTGGGGCAAGTATTTTATGGCTCTGGCTGGTATCCAGATTGGTCTTTTCTCATTTTGAGGGAACACACAGCTAAAACCTCTTCCAGCTGTCAAGAGAGAGTCTGGTACTCTCCAAGCTCCAGTCAGTGTGTCTCTCCACCTGACCCAAATAAAGTTATAGGAAACCAATGAAGACCAATATTTTTGAAATGGGGACAGATGTGGATCCTCTTTAGAAAAATTTAAAATATTTATGGTAAATATTGTTTTTTCAATTGATCATGTAGGGGTAGTGGCTTCTCCTTTTGTTTTTGTAATTGAGTCTTAAGGACTTGGTTATAGTGTTCTACAATAGCCTGTCCCCTGGGATTATATGGAATCCCTGTTGAGTGGGTAATTTTCAACATCCTTAAAAACCGTAAAAAGGCTTGACTTATAAAGCATGGGCCATTATCAGTTTTATTTGATCAAGCAATCCAAGAATAGCAAAACATTGGAGCATATGAATTATGGTATGCTTGGCTTTTTCTCCAGTATGTGCAGAAGCCCAGCAGGCACAGAAAACGGTATCAACAGATACAAAAACATACTTAAGCTTTCCAAAAGAAGAATGATGAGTAACATCTATCTGCCATAAATAGTTGGATCAAAGTCCACAGGAGCTGCTCCTCAAAGCCTGGAGAAGAGGTACCTGGAGAAAAGGTTGGCAAGACTTGTACGTGCAGACAATTTTTTAAAGATCTTTGACTGGTATATGGGGGAACCTATAACGGAGGCCCCTCCAGTTAGTAAGGTTCAAGAGGTCAAAGCACATGGCCTCTGAGTCAGTGTGACACTGGAGTCCAGATGCAGCCCGGTCAGCCAGGCTGTTTCCCTTTGACAAAAAGTCTGGGAGACTTTTGTGACCTCTGAGGTGCTGAAGATAAATGGGATTTTGTCTTTGTCTAAGAAGGGTACATGCTTGAATCATCAAAGGGGATATGGGATTAGAATCTAGCCTAATATGGGCTTCAGGCAAATTGGGCAATAAGTTAACCACATATAAACTATCTGAAAACAAATTAAACATACCAGGGATGGAATCCAACGCCATCACTACAGCAAAGAGCTCTTTAAATTGGGCCAACCCCTCTATCTCATACACCTTAGAACTAACAGCTCCAGTTTCATCATTTTCCCCAAAAGGGGAATAGACGATCACCAAGGATCCCAGGCACCCACCATCAGTAAAGACTGTGGGAGAATTAGGATCAGGCTTAGATAAAAAGAGTCCGGGAGGCATCCACTCCAACCTAGAAAATGACCTCATCCATCTATGGAGACCAAAATGATACTCAGTCTCACCAAGGATGCCTACGATGGCCAGGGCTATATACACTCATTATTTCTTTGTAGCTAGGTAAAATCAGCCATCCTGAGTGGATTAACTATAGATTGAGGATCTGTTCCAAATAGTTGAATCAAAATATCTCTTCCCTTAATGATACAATCGGCAATCTGATTGGTCATGGAATAAACCCGGGGAACCCCACCAACTGAAAGGTGAATCCAGTGTACCTGCTCTCCCCCTTGGCCGAAGAGGGCAGTGCACAGGGTCTCCCCTGAAAAAAATATAGAGAACAAGTGGAAAAGGGGGTCATATCTTTTAAGTTCTACAGAATCTATAACATACTGGATCTGGTCTTTTCCCTTAAGTAAATCAAACAGGGGCATTAATTCTTCTGTGGATATAGAGATCCAGGGCCTCATCCAATTACTTTCTCCCAACAACTTTTGGAGCTCAGGGAGGGTGTAAGTATCTTGAACCATAAGTTGGGGTTTAATGGGGGAGACATAAAGACTAAAGGCAACATAGAGCCAAGAATTTGAAAGGGGGGGACTTTTGAACCTTTTCAGGGGCAACCCAGTAGTTATTTTCTTGTAAAATGGAGAGGCATCTATCTGTACATTTTTGTAAACCAGATAAAGTGGGATGTCCCAAAATAATATCATCTATGTAAACATAAAAAATAATATCTGGATCTGTCAACATGGAAGTAAAAATGGAAAGCATATAATATTGACAAATGGGGGAGGGGCTTTTAGCCATGCCATGAGGAAGAATAGTTCATTCATATCTCAAGTCTGGACCTCTGAAATTACTGGAGGGCACCAAGAAGGCAAATTTCTCAGAATCTTCTCGATGGAGTGAGATGGGAAAAAAAAATCTTTAATATCTATAACAGTTAAATGAAGGGCACTAGGGTTTGCTGGGATCCAGGGGAGCCCCCTCTGGGGGGTCCCAAAAGGAGTCATTCTTTCATTGATCTTCCTTAAGTCTTGTAACAACCTCCATGAGCCACTGAATTTTTTAATTACAAACACCAGGGAGTTCCAAGGACTGATGGAGAGCCTTAGATGTCCTGACTCCCTCTGTTGTTGAATCAACAAATGTAGCTGTTGTAATTTCTGGGCAGGAATAGGCCACTGCTCAATCCATAAAGGATCTCCAGGTATCCATTGGATCTTTAACACCTGGAGTCAAGCAGTGGCCTTTAGAATTGGGGGTGCAGCTGTGAGCACTGTCTATGTGCCTTCTCAAAATAATGGTCTCCCCTGTAATTTCGATAGACTACCCTCCCCTGTTCAACTTGTGGTTCACACTCTTCAGTGCCAAGCAGGTCTTGGTGAAAGGCCTTAAGATCAGTAGTAATAAAAGTCTCAGCTTCTCCAAGGATATTCTGGCCCAAAAGACTAGCAGTTATGCCAGTGACCACAAGGGGGCATACCTCACCACTATTACCATCATGATCAACCCAGGGCAACCAGCTAACAGTTTCCCAGGAGGCTGATTGCACTCCCACTCGTAGAAGTGGAGGGCCTGGAGACAGATGCCAGGAATAAGGAACTTCCTCCTTCCTTAATACTGTTCGGTCAGCCCCAGTATCAGTGAGGAAATTGAATGTCTTGTCTCCTATAGTGAGGGTCATCTTGGGCTGGTGCCCTGGGATCAGTGGGACAGTCCAGTGGGCTCTGACTGCCGATCTCCCCTTGTTTAACAGGGCTGGGGACAGCCCCGAGGGAGTTTAAAGGCTTCCCACTAAAATCAAACTTGGATTTGCAGTTTCTGGCCCAATGGAACCCCTTCTTACACCTTGGACAACTGGTGTGTGGGATCACACCAAAAGGGCCAAGATCTTTTCTAACAAGGCTAGGGCATTCTCTTTTGAAATGACCCTCCCAGTAACTGCTGAAGCAAATCTTCCCTCGGCCAATGATGGCGTGTTGGAGTGTATTTACAAGAACCTCCATATCTTCCCTTTGTGCCTCTCTAAGGGCGGAGGCCATAGCTCTAGTCTGAAAGGAAGAGGTACCCACATCTCTGGTGGCTACAATCTACCTTTCTATGGCAGCGCTATGTAACCTGCACAGGCCAATTAATGGTCAGTGTTCATGCCATCCCAAACAAATGTTCTAGCAAACCAATCTTGGAGCTCCCCTGGGGGAAATTTTCTCTTTAAGTTCTTTTGTACCCTATCAATGAAAGAGGCGAGGTCTTCAGTGGCCTTTTGATTAATCCCAGGAATTGAGGACTCAGTGGGTCCCTCATCTAGCTTTCTCCAGGTAGCCAAGCCCAGTGCCCGTAAATGGTCTTGGTAGGGAGGGGGAACCACTGCCTGTTGGAGGCCTGTGAAGAATTGATCGGCCATGCTGGAGAGCATCCCATAGGTAATAGGGATTGGGGGCTGGGAATGTTGATTCTGTTCCCCCTGCACTTGGCACTCCTCCTGGTAAAAAGCCATCCATTTAAGGAACATGGGTGAGGGGAGAACAGCCTTAACCATTTCCTTCTAGTCTCTCGGGGTGAGGACCTGGCGGGCAAGGTCCTCAAGAATGGTCTCTACCCAGGGCGAATGAGGGTCATCCTTTGCCACTACTTTCTTCAGTTCCTTAAGGTCTTGGGCTTTCCAGGGATACCAAGCTGCTGGCCGTTTGCCACCAGGGTTAACATTGACCAGAAACAGGTGGGTAGTATCTCCCAAGCTGAATTCCCCCATCCCCACATAGAGTGACTGCACTGCAGGCAGCTGCTTGGGTGCACATGGGAGGAGTCAGTTGGGGGGTCTGAGGGATGTAGTCTCAAAAGTCGGGCCCCACTGGAGGACCAGGGGGTGCTACTACAGGGATCATCAGGAAGATAAAGGGACAAGGGGGAGTTAGATTCGGAAAAGTACTGCCCTATAATTTATGGGGGTACACTCACCCGCAGACCGATTGGCCCTTGGGGGGGTGTCTCCTCACACTGGGCACCAAATCTTCAGGGCTTTTGCCAGCAGAACCAGGCTAGAGGTAGAGAACCTAGTCCAGCCGAGCAGCTCGGGGCTAAGCAGGATGGTAAGTGTCACAACTCAGATCTCCTGCCTCTTGAGAATAACCACCCTGAGCCTGAGTCTGTCAAAGCGGGAACTCATTTTATTGTATTGATCTT
The DNA here is from genome assembly GCA_019843815.1 of Montemys delectorum. Classification (NCBI taxonomy): domain Eukaryota; kingdom Metazoa; phylum Chordata; class Mammalia; order Rodentia; family Muridae; genus Montemys; species Montemys delectorum. Next base: position 44,768 of record JADRCD010188772.1, on the reverse strand, counting down.
TTCTTTATAAAGGACTGAGAGACGAGGTGGAGTTTTTTGCTGAGGTGAGATGACATAGGGGGAGGGGAAAGTTGATGAAGGGTATGGGAAGATTGATGGAGCCAACAAAGCTACTCTACATCAGCAGTAGCTAGGCAAAGGCAGGCTTAAGCAGGTCTTGCTGAGTCACTCAAGTACTGAAGTGACTGAGACAGTTTACAAAACTCTAGACAGGTTCAGGTTTGTCCTCAAGGCCCAAACCAGGGCAAAATAGGGCCCAACATATGGTCACTTGGTCTTTGACAAAGTAGCTAACAACAATCCAGTGGAAAAAGACAGCATTTTCAACAAATAGTGCTGGATCAACTGGCATGTAGAAGAATGCAAATTGATCCATTCCTATCTTCTTGTACAAAGCTCAAGTCCAAGTGGATCAAGGACTTCCACATAAAACCAGATACACTGAAACTAATAGAAAAGAAAGTGGGGAAGAGCCTTGAGCACATAGGCACAGGGGAAAATTTCCTGAACAGAACACCAATAGCTTATGCTCTAAAATCAAGAATTGACAATTGGGACCTCATAAAATTACAAAGCTTCTGAAAGGCAAAGGACACTGTCAATAGAACAAAAAGGCAACCAACAAATTGGAAAAAGATCTTTACCAATCCTATATCTGATAGAGGGCTAATATCCAGTATATACAAAAAAACTCAAGAAATTAAACTCCAAAGAAGCAAATAATCCTGTTAAAAAATGGAGTACAGAGTCAAACAAAGAATTCTCAACTGAGGAATACCAAATGGCTGAGAAGCACCTAAAGAAATGTTCAGCATCCTTAGTCATCAGGGAAATGCAAATCAAAACAACCCTGAGAGTCCACCTCACACCAGTCAGCATGGCTAAGATAAAAAACTCAGGTGACAGCAGATGCTGGAGAGGTTGTGGAGAAAGAGAAACACTACTTCATTGCTGGTGGGATTGCAAGCTGGTACAACCACTCTGGAAATCAGTTTGGCGGTTCCTCTGGAAATTGGATATAGTACTACCAGAGGACCCAGCTGTACCACTCCTGGGCATATACCCAGAAGATGCTCCATCATGTAAGAAGGACACATGATCCACTATTTTCATAGCAACCTTATTTATAATAGCCAGAAACTGGAAACAACCCAGATGTCCCTCAACAGAGGAATGGATACAGAAAATGTGGTACATGTACACAATGGAGCTCAGCTATTAAAAACAATGAATTTACGAAATTCTTAGGCAAATAGATGGATATGGAGACTATCATCCTGAGTGAGGTAACCCAATCACAAAAGAACACATATGATATGCACTCTATGATAAATGGATATTAGCCCAGAAGATCGGAATACCCAAAATACAATCCACAAACCACAAGAAACTCAAGAAGAAGAAAGATCAAAGTGTGGATACTTTGTTCCTTCTTAAAAGGGGGAACAAAATGCCTATGGAAGGAACTGCAGAGACAAACTATGGAGCAAAGACTGAAGGAAGGACAATCCAGAGACTGCTCCACCTGGGAATCCTTCCCGTATTCAATCATCAAATCCAGACACTATTGTGGATGCCAGCAAGTGCTGGCTGACAGGAGCCTGATATAGTTTTCTCCAGAGAGGCTCTGACAGTACCCAACTAATACAGAAATAGAGGATCACAGCCATCCATTGGACTGAGTACAGGGTCCCCAGTGAAGGACCTAGAGAAAGGACCCAAAGAGCTAAAGAGTTTGTAGCCCCTTAGGATGAACAACAATTTGAACTAATTAGTACCCTCAGAGCTTCCAGGGACTAAACCACCAACCAAAGAGCACACATGGTGGGACTCATGGCTCCAGCAGCAATGGTAGCAGAGGATGGCCAAGTTGGTCATCAATGGGAGGAGTGGCCCTTGGCCCTGTGAAGGTTCTATGCCCCAGTTTAGGGGAATTTCAGGGTCAGGAAGCAGAAGAGGGTGGGATGGTGAGCAGGGGGAGGGATGAGGGAACAGGTGTTTTGTTTTGTTTTGTTTTTGTTTTTGCTTTTTTACTTTATTTTATTTTTTTATTTTTTCAGAGGGGAAACTGGGAAAGGAGATATCATATGACATAAAGAAAGAAAGAAGTAAATAAAGAAAATATCTAATAAAAATAAATTTAACAAAAAAGAAAATACCATCCTGAGTGAGGTAACTCAGTCACACAAGACCACACATGGTATGTACTCACTGATAAGTGTGTTTTAGGCAAAGGGTATGGAATACCCATGATACAACTCACAGATCACATGAAGCTCAGAAGGAAGGAAGACCAAAGAGTGGATGCTTTAGTCCTACTTAGAACGGGAAACAAAACAATCAAGGGAAGTAGAGGGTTGGAGAGACTTAGGAGGAAGAGAAGAATGGGCAGGGAAAAAGAACGGAAGAATCAGGTATTTGAGGAGATGGAGAAGATAAACAGAAGGTCAGGAAATTGAACAGACTTTTGTAGCAAAGTTGATGGGGAACTGAGTTATCAACCAGAAAGTCTCAGATGCCAGGAAAGCAAGATCCTTTCAGGGCCCCATGGGGATGACATAAGCTGAAATACCCTAAAAAAGTGAGAGAGAACCTGTGGATACCATATCCAGAGGTTAGGCATGGCCCCCCAGTTGAGGGATGGGGCCACCCATCCATCTCCAAAATTTTAACTCAGATTCGCTCCTGTCTAAAGGAAATACAGGGGCAAAGAATGGAGCAGAGACTGAAGGAAGAGCCATCCTGGGACTTCCCCACCTGGGGTTCCATCCCACATACAGACACCAAACCCAGACAGTATTCCTGATGCCAAGAAGTGCTTGCTGACAGGATCCTCATACAACTGTCTTCTGAGAGGCTTTGCCAGATCCTGACCAATACAGATGTTGATGCTTGCAGCCAACCATCCAACTGAGCACAGGGACTCCAATGGAGGAGTTCAGGGAAGGACTGAAGGAGCTGAAGGTGCCTCATCTGGCATCATTGGTAGGGGAAGACCTTGGTCCTGGGAAGGCTTGATTACCCAATGTAGAGGAATGCTAGGGTGGTAAGGGAGGAGTAGTGAGGTGGGTGGAGGAGCACCCTCATAGAAGCAGGGTAAGAGGGGATGGGATAGGGGGGTTGCAGAAGGAAAGCTGGGAAAGGGGATAACATTTGAAATGTATATAAATAAAATAAAAAATATTGAGATTATAAATAATAAAAAGGAAATACAAAAAAAAAGGGATTCTTATTATAAGGTACAAACAGAGCAGCAGGGGTCAGAGTTCATTGAATAATTTCCAAATGAGGAAATGGCACCTCTGACACTGAAGCAACAGATTGAAAGGAAGCATCTTTGAAAAAATATGGATCAAGAAATGAAGTCGTAGTATAAGTGATTTTTTTTATAATACAAAGAATCTCAAAAAGCCCTTTCAGAGTTGAGTTGTGAGGAAAGTCTTCAAAACTAGGAGGAAAGAGTGAAAAGAAGAAAATGAGGACATAAACATGACGCAAGATGGCAAGTGCCTGACTGGTTTCAATACATGTGCAATTGTAATTCCAGCCTGAAAACAAATTCTAAAGTTAGGAAGTCGGGAGTGGCAAGGGGTGGAAGTATGGAGGATGGGAAGGAAGGAAAGAGACAAGACAAGGGAAGGAGAGAGATGATTTCAAAGAAACTAACGGAAGTTGGGATGTCTGAGATATTTCTTGTTTGGGTCAGAACTGCCAATTATTTGTGAGGATTTCGTAATCCCCTCAGAGTCCTATGTGATAATAGTTTTTAAAATCATCACATATACACACATGAGAGAAACTGAAGAATATCAAACAGACAGAAAAAGTCTAAAAGCAGCCAAAAGGAAAACTACTACATCGACAGCTGAGATCTCGTCAGCAGCATTGGAACACTGATGAAACGCTGAAAGGATGCCTTGAGTGTGTGCAGGGAAAATATCTGTCAGGTTAGAACTCAACATTCAACAAGGGATCACAGAAGGTCCAAACAGCATCATTCATATCAATAGATGTATAGAATATCTTCAAGTGAAGCAAAAGGTTCACTGGAAACAAGGAGTGAGTGGCTACCCCTTCAAACACATGGTAAGTATGTGGACCAATCTCAGCACAGGAGGACAGTATGAACCTCTAAGGCAATGGAGTCTTCTGTGCTTAATTTGGAGCTTCAGTGGCACATGGATGCCTTTGGTCTCATCCTCGTTGTCTGCATCTCCTTTTGCTGCTGCTACACATCCCAGTTCTGGCGCATTGTGAAACAAATTATCACAGTGAAGTTTTGTGGGTCTCAAAGGAACATAAGTATTGAAGGAACTGAGGGCTGTACTCATGAGATGCTCTAAAGTAGTATAAGGGGACATGCCCTTTTTCAACTTTCATAGCTTTAAGTTGGAAGGACAGCTATCTTTATTGTGGCTATTCTTCCATTTTTAAAGACTTCAAAATTAGCAATCTTTGTCACACTGTCTCTGGTCTTCCCCCTTCTTCTTTCAGAAATTTGTGAAAGAATACACTGAATCTGTCTGGATAGTTTAAAGTCATCTATCACAAGGTTAGCTAATTAGCGGCCTGCTTTTCATTCACCAAATTATTTTAAATTTATTATGTCCTAAGTAAAGTACAATTATGCAGAATTTAGTATTAAAATAAATATTGCTAGCACATTAATTTTTAATCCATAAAAACAACACTGAAAATAAAACTAACCACAAAACAGGAAAGCAGCCAAAAACACACTTGCTACCTTTGTTCTAAAGGTAAGACGTGATTTATATTATGGTCCAGAAATTCCTCTCTTAGGCATTTTATCCAAGGGAAATGAAAGATGTGTTTACAACAGCTTTATGCATGGCAGCCAAAAGCTAGAAACAACCCAAATGTTCATAAATAAAAATGTAAAAAAAATTACAATATAATCAGAAAAGACTGTCCATGTTTTAGCAGCTAGTATGGATTACAAGTCATTATGCTGAATGAAAGACATCACATAGACACAAGAAATCCCATGTATTATATTCTTTAACTCATTTTCATGAAGTCCTATTACAAATGTCACAGTATATGAAAGAAAAGAATATTTCAGTGTTAGATTACTTTTTTTAAAGCAGGTATAGGGTTTTAATTTGGTCCCCAGTTCCCAGATCATCATCATCATCATCATCATCATCATCATCATCATCATCATCAT
>JADRCD010188772.1:18224-39570 GCA_019843815.1 Montemys delectorum | reverse complement strand
ATCATCATCATCATCATCATCATCATCATCATCATCATCATCATCATCATCATTGTCGTCGTCGTCATCGTTGTCATCATCATCATCATCATGCTATTGTGGTGGTGGTGGTGAAGAGGAGGAGGAGCAGGAATAGGAGGTGGAAGATAATGAATAACACACATTAGAATGGCTTGGGTATGGGGAAGGTATGGTGTCTTCTGGAAAAGGTCATTAAACAAACTTTTGGGATGTTTGTCTATTGGTTACACAGACCTACAGAGCTGACATAACATACTAAAATGAAGGATTTTGCAACTTCAATTATCTACCCAAGCACCATGCTCAGTACTCAGAAGTCAAAAGCCTCTGGGTAACTTCAAACTCCATCCTCCTGCAATTGCTGTTTCAAGATCTATGCCTTGTGAAATTGTTTGTAGGCTTTCAGATTCTGAGTAAATTTAGTCTTAGTGTGTCAAAAAATTGTTTAATTTTAGATAGGAAATTTAATTATGCATGCACATATATAATGACCAAATATAGACACTTTCCTCAGAAACATGAATGGATTTAGAGAACAAATGTCCCTGAATTTCCACACAGGCCATTCCATTAAATATATTTGCACCCACACATATTAAGCTAAAACCCAAAGCAACAGCCATCCTCACAGGAAAAAGAAGATTATTGAAGTTCTACTACCTTTAAGAAGGCATCTAGCTATTTCCTATTCATTAGAACAAAATAAGATCAAACTATAATGGCCCATTTGATGATAATGTCTGTCCTTGTACCTGACATTATCAAATGAAAGCTACAAAAGTAGGAAATGGCTAATGATAGTTTTTCAATCTTTTTTTTAACATTCAATTTTCCCTCATAAAATTTTAAATTAAGTCAATTTTATTTGCTGCAAATACATCTGTGCAAAGTTCACACTAATTAGATATGGAATACAAATGTATATAAGGTAGGACAGCTTAAACTCATAAAAAAAACTTCAATTACAAGTAACTCTCAGATGCTATATCATTGCACACTTGCATATTCTGCTCTGAAATCCTTTACATATAGTTTTTAATAAGGTAAACAATTATTCTAAGCTACAATTGCCGCCCAATCTTGGATGTTTTGTTCAAAGTGAAAGGTTTATGCTAAGCTTTAGAATTGCTCTACAAATTTCAACAAAGTGTCTTCCAAATAGAACATTTCCAGATATTTCTAGCTTTTTCTAATTTTGTCTCTGTGTTTTCTTCCTTTTTAAAATACTCAATATTATTTGGCATTAGTAACTTAGTTTGGAGGTTTGGAGTAACTTATGAAAATATAGTTATTAATTTACCAGTGTGTTATTTAAAAAACAGTCATCATGGGGTGTCAAATTTTTCTGCATGTGTCAGAATGCAAAACAAGTAAGCTGCATGCATCATGTACTTTTCTTACTTCAGCTCTGGGACGAAACTAACAAAACTACAGTCTTAAATGAGGTATCATTTGGCATGTTTAGACTATTTTTCAGTCTGGATTCCCATTACTACACATAGATTAGATTATTCAGACTTTAAAAACATTAAAAGATCATCTTTAGATTGAGGGATTATTCTTTGTTTTGCCAGAGGGATGATACCGAGTCTCAGAGGGAAACCAGCCTGCCAGTCCATTTTCACGGCTGCCTAGCAGAGCATTCTCTTCAGACCTTTCTACTTCTGCACAAATCAAGGTTTATAAACCCAGACTCAAGTCCTGTTAGAAAGCACTAGCCTTCTCTCAGGTGAAAATCCTTTTGAATTTGTACATTTTAGAAAATCTTCTCTATTTGATACTAGTGTTAACCCAAGCTTCCCTAAGACTTGAAAGTTTCAAAATATTAACTCATGGACATTATATATTCAACTTTGTTAATTAAATTTGTTCTAAATTATGCCTTAAAAAACCATTTAGAATGACATTTACTTAGTTTTATCAGGGAAGGTCACATACTTTCTAAATTCCTAAATAAACCAATTTGAGTTCATTCTTACTTGTTCTTTGTAGAATCCTGTTCCTTGCCTTGACGCTTCCAGGACTGTGGCAGTCGTCATCAGTGTATCTGATGCTCCCAGGTCTCACTGCCATGGCTCTAAGCATGGGAATCATACATTGTCTCTGCAAGAACACAGTCCTGACTTAATGACCATATAGCATCAGATTTACCCTGAAAGTCTCTGGTATTTGGCCTCCATGTTTCTCAGTTAATGAAACTTGCAGGAGTCAGAGTCCCCACTGTTTAGTCTATACAATTTTCCAGGGTACTGTGCTTTACCCTACCCAAGCTGGGTCTATAAGCAAGCATTTATATCTTGTCAAATGCTGGCTGAAAAAAAGAACAGGCAGAAGAAATGGCGAGAAAAACTCACTTTAGTCCAAGAAATGGTGTATTTGTGTATGTGTATTTCCATTCAGAAATTATCTTTGTTGTTTATCAGTCACTAAATGAGTGCCTACTGTATGCTAGTTATGACACATAGAAAGACATTGTGGGACTATACATATACACATGCACATGCACACATACTTACATATATACCATATAAAAATCAGATATAATGGCTTATACCTGTGAAAATAGCAGAATAACACTTAGAATCCTCTGGCAGTAGAAATATAACCTGGAAGCCAGATGAAAAAACTCTGTCTAAAATAAAATAAAGAGATATATCACAGACACACAGACATACTTGCACACTAACCACACACACACATACACACACACACACACACACACACACACACACACACACAAAATGTGATTTATATAAACTAAAGGGTACAAAAAGTTCACAATGGACTAAAGTTAACTTATTCTACAAAAGAGTGGCATATTTGTTTCTTGGTTCCTTCTTAGAAAGATCTTGTAGGTCTGCTTCTTCCATACGTGAATTTTTACCACTTTTAGTTAGTCTGAGAATTGGGCTTGGTTTTCCATTCGTATGATCCTTCCCTGTGTACTATCGTTTTAAACACTTTAAACAGAAGTTCATGTTAAGTTCTGATTCATCACATGAAATATATATTTTTAATTCTCTTTTGTGATTCCTCATTTTCTTCTGGAGCAGCGTATCCCTTATAATGTGAAAGGATTTTTTTTGTTGTTGTTGTTGTTGTTAAAACTTTAAAAGATAAACCTATGTTCAGCAATAGGAAGAAATTGGCAGGGAGTAGGAGAAGACATCTCTTCCCACCTGCTACCATTCTGAGCATACCTATCTGGTTAAAAACACATAATTTAGGAAATTATATTTGTTTTTTCTATTTTGGAAACCCATCAGCTAAAGGCTGGGTTTTGTTTTTATACTGGGGAGTTAAATTTGAAAATGTGGCTCATGAGCACTGTTGCTTGCTTGTCATAGTCAGGGTATATAATTTAAATGCATATGAATCTATCCTCCTGGAAAGCATGTTGAAAACAAAACCCAAGGAAAAACAGTGGATTGCATAAGCACAAACAAGACTGTGTGTTGCAATCAAGTATACATGCTTTTGGAATGAGGAAATGGAGTTGACAGCAGAGCTCATGACATGTAACCATGACACACCTTGAAGGCCTCAGCTTTATAGAGGAACCATGTCTTCAGAAACTTTGGCATGACCATGTCCTTTATTTCTCCCAGCTCATATTATTTCAAAGAAGTTGTTTTTTTTTTTCCCTTAAGTTCAAGAAATAATAGTGATCTACTGTCCTCTAAGACTGAATGAGATGCTTATTGCTATCACATCCCTTTCCTAAAACAGTCCTTCCTATAACACAATGACTCCATGCATAAGGGAAGTGGGAATCAGAAAGGACCCAGAATAGTTTGTAAAACTTCTGTACCTCCTCTTCTTTGGATCATAGCGTCATAACAGGAATTCTCTGCGTTGTTCATAGGCAGCTGAGAGTATTAAAAAGAAGTAACTATGCCTCACTACATGCATGGACATGTGTTGTAATTCAGATATACAGTGGCCCACTCTATCTCATGTGTTGAAGGCTCGGTCTCCAATAAAATCTTCAGTCTGGCTGTGAGAAGTGATTGGCTCATAAGGGTTCTGATAAAATCAGTGGACTAATCTAATGAAAGTGTCATAATTTGATGCCATTATTATTCAGTGATGCAAATGAGGGAACTCTTTGCAGGAGTTAGGCATATCCTTTGAAAACCCTATCTTGTCTTGGGCTGCTTGTTGCCAGCTGTTGTAACATGGGCAACTAGAGTTCCTCCGTTATGCCCTATGATGCTTCTGCTTTGCCACATGCCTAAAGATAATGGAGCCTGTTAACTGTGGCCTAAAACACCTAAAACCACAAACCAAAGTAAATCTTCCCTCCTCCTTTAAATTGCTCATGTCAGGTAGTTTTGTTACAACAGTGAAGTACATGTTCAGTATAGTATAATTTGTTTTAAAACAAGAAAATGGTGTGGAACACTTACACAATTATAGAAAAGCCAAGAGTAGCTGTGCAGTGTACATGCCACTTTATGCACAGGTAACCATCTGAAAGGCTGGTGTAGGATCACAAGAGAGACAACTGATGCTGTAAGGAAGAATAGCATTAAAACCATTGCAGGGGCAGATAAATTGATATCATTATTTGCGATGGAAGATGAGAGGTCAATTCTATGACTAAAACGGATTTATCATTTCATCTTAGTTTATAAGCTAAAAGTTTAGTATAACCCCAATATAACTGAGTAACTAGAGTTCATTTATAGGGTATGTACACTCTTCTTCATCACTGACACTTTCCTCTTTGCCATCACCAAACACGATCACCATCACATCTGATAGTTTTAGATCACTCTTAAAGAATTCCTTGTCATTCCCATTCAAGAGAATCATTTGAAGACGGAGAATTTAGCCAGTAATTCTTGAAAGTATTCTTGAGCCAGCAATGAATAGAAAAGTTACAAAACAAAAGCAAAGCAAAATAAGACACGCAAAAATATTCAATAACTATATGCATATTTCATTCATTCATTAATTATAGGTTTGCCACAGTTATCTGAACTAATTTGTGAAAAATGTGAAGAAACGACTTGTCTTTAAATATTTAAAACTTAAAATTTTAAAGTTGTATTAACTGTATAATCTCCTAGCCCTCAGCAGCTGAGATCACAGGCCCCTACCACCAGAGCCAGCTAAATATCTTTTAAAGCCATGGAAAACTATAGGTTATGATAATTTGAACTTCTCCCTTTATAGAGAAAGTTCCCCACTGCTGAAAATGATAGCTCAGCCCTGCTTGCTTTTTAAATTATGTATACTACTTTAGTGAAGGTAATTTTTCATATGATATATTTTGATCACAGTTTCGCCTCCCCCAACTTCTGCCAGATTCTGCCTACCTTAATAAACTTAATGGTAACACATTATAAAGGCATTAAAAATGCTCATCTTTTTCTTTTAAAAGGACTGAGCTGTGAAATGTCCACTTTTAGAGATAGAAAATTTAAAAATTATGGAAAAACTTAATGGTACATTTATATTAAATGTTTTAATTGGCTCACTACTTTGAGCATGGAGAATGCTTGAATTCACTAGCACTTACTCAGCCCTCATGTATTAAGTGATTACAGACGGACTCCTACGAGCAAAACATCACAAACACACTCCTATAATCAATTGTTACTTATGTAGTTTTTTTCTTCTAATAATGAATGTAATAGTAAATTGAGAACAAATTGTACTTCACTGTAATATCAAATTCTATTTATCGTTTATCCCTGGGATCAGGCAGTATGTAGGCCAATACTTCATTAGTTTTAGAAGGCTAAACTCTGATGGACTGTGAAGAAGATGATCAACTGCATAACTTCACACTCATTCTTTGAGAATGTGATTTTGCGTGTCTGGGCAGAAAGATGGGAGTTAGGGTGATAGCATTCAACACAGTTTCCTGTGGATTTTAAACTGCAACATGAGGGAAATAAATACTGTACACAATTCTTTCTGGGAAACGATAAGGGGGCTCGATTCCATGTACAGCACTTTTCTTGAAGCTGAATTTAAAAGACCTGAGGTAGACAAAAAGGGAGGCACGTGCGAGGAATATAAAGAAGGCAACACCTGGATTTGTAAAATGATCTCTGAGAGGGAAGCACAGTGCTAGCCCATAGAGTGAGGCTAAGGACAATCTATGCATGACCGTCTCTCCTGTTTCTTAAGAGAAAGAACGACCTGCCAGAAAGCCGACAATAGAAGCAACGCACAAGTCTGCCCTTTGTCTTGAAACCAACATCTCAGATAAATGGAAATTCTGCTTTAATAAAAGCAGCTACACAAAGCTGAATTCGAAAGATCATTTCTTCTTATTCCTTCGGTGACCCGGCTGTTTGTTTTGATGAAATACTTCTCCTACCTCACTGATCATTTGCCTCTATGGCGAAGAGTACAGAATAGGTGCTAACTTCAGTCCTCCTGGCACTTTATTTATAAAGAAACAACAGCAAACATTTTGGTGGGACTGGATTGTAAGTGAAAACAATGCTGATCATTTCAAGAAATAGAAAAAAAATTCTACTGCTTATGGGATATAAGCTCATATTGAAGTCTTCCTCCTGCTACAGCCTAGACAGTGTAGGCTGGGTCTATAATGACATTCTGAAAGCAAATCACACTTGGATGGAATATAAATCTGTTACCTGAGCTCCCTAGGGCACAGAAAGGCCAACGGGTAATAGATAGAATCTTAGTCATTTCCCGCATCTCACGTTTCTGAACATGTAAGGCCATGAATGAGTCAGTTGTTCCTAAGTCTGATTTCTCTGCACCTAGACCTTGGTTTAGAAACGAGTGTTTAAATGAAATACTGTTTCACCATTTTCCTTTTTTAAGTCCTGGCCTGAATTTTTCCATGAAGGTACTCTCTTCTACCCTAATAGGGCTGAGACTTTATAGAAATGCAAATATCAAACCAATAAGTTACATTGTGATTTAGTAAAGAACTTGCAAGATTCTGTGTGCACATATGTGCACATGCATATATATATGAGATGTTACCCAGTTATGTAATAAATATAATTAAAATATGAAATGTTTATAAAAATTTTATTCCAATCATGTGCTTTGTGTCCTGTCTGAGTTCAAGCATTTCTGGTCACCCTGGTGTGACTTGCAAAATTAACACACTTAATAAGTTCTTACACTTTCCTTTTTACTCAGGAATCTTTTCAAAGCACTTTCTACACTGTCTTCCTTAAGATCTGTAACAGCCCATGAACAGGATGCTATTCTTAGCATTCCAATTTCACAGACGAGGAACAGAGGCATAGCAAACTTCAATGATTTACTCCAAGTCCCAAAGCTAGCGTGTAGGTTAAATTAGAATTTGAATCCAGCCATGATAGTTACCACTATAACATTCTGTCTCTCTAATCTGTCAGTGCTTCAATATCTAGATCTTCAGTGTGGTTGCTTGACTGGCATCTCTTCCCTCTCTCCCTCCCTTCTTCCTACATCTTTCCTGCCCTCCTTCCTCTAATCCTTCCTCTCTCTTTTTCCTTTCTACCTTCCTTCTTTCCATCCCTTCTTTCTTTTCCACTAAACACATGTATATTTTCATAAGTATATATATATGTATATGTATATATGTGTGTATGTGTGAATATATAATAACCAGTAAAGAATTTCACTTATAAATAGAAAGTTCTATATGTTTATGGGTTTATCTGTCAGCTCCTACAATGCCTGAGAGTCTATTAAGTGTTTTGCATAAAATAAAGGGAAAAAAGTCTTTAATTGTCTTTAAGGATTTTGCTGCTAATAAAGAGAAGAAAATTGAATAGACAAAAGAAAACCTGGAAGGTGAAAAAATAAGGCTAGGAAGATCCCAAGTTTGATAATATCAATGCCTTGACAGGTTCTTTTCAATATGTGCACGTAACATGCACAAGTAAAGCCCTCTGAGGACAAAACAAGGCAATTTCTGTGAAGCTGACAAAGCAGAGCTTGCTTAGTCCTTAGGGTTGGTTCCCTAGCAGTTTCAGCCAGGGGCCATGATGCTGGAACATGCCTGGAGAGCCATAGATCCTCGATGAACAATGGAAACCCCAGAAACACAGGTTGTGATATTAGTGATGAAATCAGCAATAAATGAAGCATAAGTGTTCCTTCTGCCTTGGCCTTTTCATTATGACTGCTTCCAGTGAGTGTTGCCCACATGTGGTCTTGTCACATCAGTTAAGACAACTGAAGCAATCTCCTAGTTGAGGGTTTCATGTGATTCTATTTATGATACTTAGAACTTTATTATCAACATTCACCCATGCCATGTACAAAATTCATGCTTGAGAACCACAATAGGGTTACAGAAGAGTAAATCACAAACCAGTCTCTTAATGGCTCATGTGTGTTTGGAAGTTTGTGTTGGGTTCATTCACAGTTAACCTCAACTCCACGCTCTGGTTCCACAATCCTGCCTTAGACCATCACTGGAAGAAGGATGGCTCATTTCCTTCTTGGAAAACTTAAGTTCTGAATTTACCCTCTGTCGCCACAATTTCTCCAGCTGAGATTTTAGGGTGAATGGATCTTTATGTTTAAAATTTCCAAGCTGAGATTCACCGTGGTAATAGATGTAAGTCTGGGGAAACAACTATCCACAATGGTGGTGCTTTGGGTCACAATCTGAAGCTAAAAACAAGGTTCATGTCATCACAGGTATTTAAAGGCCAAAGAACTTAGAGCACAATGTGACAGTTCAGTATACAATGAATACAATTGAACTTAGATTATCATATGAGCCTTCAGGAAAAGAATAAAACTTGAGAGCTAGGTAGTTTTGCTAGCACAGCACTTTTTGATGGTTATTTTATGGAAATGCTCGACAATCTGAAATTCTTTCAACTTAAATTGCACTTCAAAGTTTCATCATATCCAGTAAAAATGATATAGCTAAATTTTCAACAAGGAATGAATTATTCATAAATTCAGATAATAGTGTAGTGTTCAACCAAAAGGCTATAATATTAGCATAAGGATTTCTCATGTCACATTAATTGTTAAAATTGAAAACAAACAGAAAGGAGATAGAGTCAGAGATCTTTTCTGTTAAATAAACTGAAATCTTTTATAACCTTTATATCTTGCTATTAACAGTACTGCAAGAAATAGGTTTCTCTATCGACATTGCAATTATTCAGGGGTTGAGTTTTCCTTATGGTATTATGTAGGTTTTGCCAATAGAATATTTGGTGAATACACATTTGTGTATTTGTAAATCATTCAGTACAGGGAAATTGTATTATCATACTAATAGATGCACCTTGTCCTTAGTACTTTCTAGAACATTACTAAAACATTATCTCTAAAAGTTGCTGATTTGTAAGTGGTAGCTTTTAAACACATTGATTGAACTTTATAGAGGGAATGATATCAAATAGTAATTTGCTCAATAAATATGTGCTGATTGAAGAATAGAAAATGTATCATGCTTTACCAATTCTAACATCATGATTTACTACTTAATCAGTGTCAAATAAAACTAAATAGACATTGTTAGATAAATACATTCTAAAGAAATCACAATTTATTTAGTGGAAAGAATAATAAAAGGAAGACGATTTTAGGAGGAGAACAGCCTCACTGACTGTTTAAGCGTGAGGCACGTGGAAGCCAGTTCAATGGATAAGGACAGACACAGGAGAAAGATGGAGACAGAAATACCATGCCAGATCCAAATAGGTTTGCAAGAGCAAAATCTACTTCTCTCTACTTGATATTGGAAACATCATTGTATCCCTATACAGTGCTTTCATTTTGAGGTGTTCACTAATGAAGCACACAAAAGCAGCTGCTTCTCTGAGCTATTAATGCAGGCTAATGGAGTTCATAACGGTCCCAGATACAGGGTATATCACACATTTGTTTTGTTAGTTAGCATTTTACTACATCAATAGCATAGTAGCATGATAGGCTCTAAAAATATCAAATATGTAGCCCTTCCTCCCTCTAAAATACCTGAGCACTTTGAAGTCTTTTAGAAAGTCTCATTCTCACTAGCTGCTCCAATGTAAAATCACAACGTTGGTTTTAAAACTTGAAGGCAATTGTGAAATACAACTGATCTGATGGGGTTCAATGGAAAAAAATGATAGATGCTTCTATTAGAGATAGAAAGGAAGTTAAATACTGATAAAAGAAGAGAGGAAGGTAAAATTACAGAAAATATTTCTGAAAAAGTGACAGGTAATCATGCTATTAACTATAGATCTGAAAATACCAACAGCCTATATAAAATAATGCATGCATAGTTTAAATAAAATTTTTCTTTTTTTAATTTTTAACTTTTTTAATTTAAGCATTATTGCATTATGATGAGAAAAGTTACATGATTTCAATTTATCTGAGTTTGTTAACATTTAAAAACATATTTTAAGCAAATAATATTAAATCACATTCTTGTTTCCCTTTTGTACCCCAACTCCTCCCAGGGACTCCCCTTCAGTACCTACAATAACTTTTTTGTCATATTCTTTAAAATTCATAAAATATTATAACAATAAAAATGAGTATTATGAAAGTTGTTTGATATAAAACAACAATCAATTTAACAGTCTTATGTAGATGCTATTCTACAGCAATACTGAAAATACATACATTTTTCACAATACAAATTTTAAATAACTCCAAATATATTAACTGTGTACATCAAACTAATACATCACTACTAGTATTTTCTTAAATGAACATAAATATATAAAGTCTTTTTTCTTGTTTCTTTGTTTTGTATTTAGTAGAGCTTAAAATCTTGGCTCTTACTATGGTACAAGCCCAAAATAAGAACAATTTTTAGACATTGGATTTCATTGTAATAAGGCTATACTTCAATGACTCTCACATCACCAAAGGATTTTACCTCCATCATAGCTAAGCTGAGAGTTGACCGTTCTGCTGCGCCAAGGAATGAAATGTAGGCACGATTTTTGGATAAAGACTTTCTGCTATGGTCAAAGCTATTTGACTTGAGTGAGTGTCTTTATTCTCAGCCCACAGAGAACAGGTTACATTCACTTAAGAAATGGTGTGTGACAGTGTCTTTTGCCTTACAGAAGTTTTGCAATTTTATGAGGTCCCATTTGTCAATTCTTGATCTTAAAGCATAAGCTATTGGTGTCCTGTTCAGGAAATTTTCCCCTATGCCTATTTGCTCGAGGCTCTTCCCCACTTTCTTTTCTATTAGTTTGAGTGTATCTGGTTTTATGTGGAGGTCCTTGATCCACTTGGACTTGAGCTTTGTACAAGGAGATAGGAAAGAAGATTTGCATTCTTCTACATGCTAACCACCAGTTGAGCCAGCACCATTTGTTGAAAATGGTGTCTTTTTTCCACTGGATAGTCTTAGTTCCTTTGTCAAAGATCAAGTGGCCATAGGTTTGTGCATTCATTTCTGGGTCTTCAAATCTATCCCATTGATCAACCGGCCTGTCACTATACCAATACCACGCAGTTTTTTTTTTTTATCACAATTGCTCTGTAGTACAGCTTAAGGTCTGGGATGGTAATTCCACCAGAGGATCCTTTATTGTTGAGAATAGTTTTGGCTATCCTGTGTTTTTTATTTTTCGAGATGAATTTTAAAATTGCTCTTTCTAAGTCTGTGAAAAATTGAGTTTGAATTTTGGTGGTGATTGCATTGAATCTGTAAATTGCTTTTAGCGAGATGGTCATTTTTATTATATTAATCCTGCCAATCCACAAACATGGGAGATCTTTCTATCTTCTGAGATCTTCTTCAATTTCCTTCTTCAGAGACTTAAAGTTTTTGTCATATAGATCTTTTACTTGCTTAGTTAGAGTCACATCAAGGTATTTTATATTATTTGTGACTATTGTGAAGGGTGTTGTTTCCCTAATTTCCTCTGCCTCTTTATCCTTTGTGTAGAGGAAGGCTACTGATTTGCTTGAGTTAATTTTATACCCAGCTACTTTGCTGAAGTTGTTTATCAAGTTTAGGAGCTCTCTGGTGGAATTTTTGGGGTCACTTAAGTATACTATCATATCATCAGCAAATAATGATAATTTGACTTCTTCCTTTCCAACTCGTATCCCTTTGATCTGCTTTTGTTGTCTAATTGCTTTGGCTGGGACTTCACATACAATATTGAATAGGTAGGGAGAGAGTGGGCAGCCTTGTCCAGTTCCTGATTTTAGTGGGATTGCTTCAAGTTTCTCTCCATTTAGTTTGATGTTGGCTATTGATTTGCTTTATATTGCTTTTACTATGTGTAAGCATGGGCCTTGAAATTCTGATCTTTCCAAGACTTTTATCATGAAGGGATGTTGGATAGGACAAAATGGCAATCAAAAATTTGGGAAAATATCTTTACCAATCCTATATCTGATGGAGGGATAATATCAAATATTTACAAAGTACTCAAGATGTTAGACACCAGAAAACCAAACAATCCTATTAAACATGGGGTGCAGAGCTAAACAAAGAAATCTCAACTGAGGAATACTGAATGGCTGAGAAGCACATAAGAAATGTTCAACATCCTTAAGTCATCGAGGAAATGCAAATCAAAACAACCCTGAGATTCCACCTCACACCAGTCAGAATGGCTAGGATAAAAAACTCAGGTGACAGCAGACAGTGGTGAGGTTGTGGAGAAAGAGGAACACTCCTTCATTGCTGGTGGGATTGCAAGCTGGTACAACCACTCTGGAAATCAATTTGTTGGTTCTTCCGAAAATTGGACATGGTACTATCAGAGGATCAAGCTATACCACTCCTGGGCATACACCCAGAAGATGCTCCAACATGTAATAAAGACACATGCTACACCATGTTCATAGCAGCCTTATTTATAATAGCCAGAAACTGGAAAGAACCCAGATGTTCCTCAACATAGGAATGGATACATAAAATGTGGTGCTTCTACACAATGGATTACTACTCAGCTATTAAAAACAATGAATATATGAAATTCTTGGGGAAATGGATGGAACTGGAGAATATCATCCTGAGTGAAGTAACCCAATTACAAAAGAACACACATGATATGCACTCTCTGATAAGTGGATATTAGGCCAGAAGATTGGAATACACAAAGTACAACCCACAAACTACAAGAAACTCAAGAAGAAGGAAGACCAAAGTGTGAATACTTCATTCCTGCTTAAAAGGGGGAACAAATTATCCATGGAAGGAGTTGTAGAGACTAACTCTGGAGCAGAGACTGAAGGAAGGACAATCCAGAGACTGCTCCACCTGGGAATCCTTTCCATATTCAATCATCAAATCTAGACACTATTGTGGATACCAGCAAGAGCTACCTGGCAGGAGCCTGATATAGCTGTCTCCTGAGAGGCTCTGACAGTACCCAACTAATACAGAAATAGAGGTCACAGCCATCCATTGGACTCAGTACAGGGTCCACAATGAAGGAGTTAGAGAAAGGACCAAGGAGCAGAAGGGTTTGCAGCCCCTTAGGATGAATGACAATATGAACTAACTAGTACCCTCACAGCTGCCAGGGACTAAAACACCAAGCAAAGAGTACACATGGTGGACTCATGGCTCTAGCAACATATGTATAGCAGAGGATGACCAAGTTGGTAATCAATGGGAAGAGAGGCCCTTGGCCCTGTGAAGGTTCTATGCCCCAGTGTAGGGGAATGCCAGGGCCAGTAAGCAGTATGGGGTGGGATGGTGAAAAGCGGGAGGAGGGAGGGAACAAGGGTTTGATTTAATTTTTGTTCTTTTCTTTCTTTTCTTTTTCTTTTTTTGGAGGGGAACCTGGGAAAGGAGATATTGTAAATAAATAAACTATCTAATAAAAATATAGAAATAAAAATAGAATTACAGACTCAGAAAAAAAAGATGGCTATACCCTATATGATCTGGTTCAAACACCAATTCTCTCATTCTCTACCTCCCTCCCACATCTCTCACAACCATGTATACTATCTTCTGCTTTTTTGTTGTACTAACTCCTTTAGACTTCTCACCAAGATGTCCAAGTAGCATTTTGAAACATATTAGAGTACATAAATGACCTATTACAAAAAAGTTCTAAAAAAAAAATGAAAGAAAGAAAGAAATGATGTGTATATTAAGATGGTCTATCCATAAAGTAATTCAACAACTGTTTCAATGAACAATGGTTCTACTTGGAGGGTGGCATAGACATTAAGAGAGGACAAGAATCTAGTTCATTGGCTGTGATAATTTGGAAAAGCATTCATCTCAGAGAAAGAGTAATTTATAAAGTCCTCTTCTTCAAACTTGATACAAGAGTTGCAAACATCAAGCAAAGCATTTAATCTCACTTTTTCTTGTTCTCATACAAGCCACCTCCCAATTTAATTGTCTACATTTCTTTTGTCTGAATAAATACTTTTGAAATATGTAAGTTTTTCTGAAAACCATACTATACTGTAAAAACATGAAATAAACAATACTACTAATAGAGAGGATGAGATAGGAGAAGCAAAATTTCAAGACCATTATGCTGTACAAAGCAAGACACTGTCAGGTACAAACAAGCTGAAAGTGTACATGGATTGTACAATATTGGACATATTTCTCCAATTACCAAATTAGAGAGACCATTGGATGACAGTCAACAAATTTCTAATTCCTCATATTTTTGGATTTCAATCGATTAGGATATGTTGGTAATATTAATTTTCATATTAAGATATTAAGAAAAAGTAATTGTCACTTCCTGTTGTTTTTGTTGTAAGAGGTGGAATTGGGTTTTTGTGGATTTGTTGAAAGATTACCTTCTTGCTTCTTCTAGGGCGTAGTTTGCTCCTTAAGTTGATGTTTTCCATCTATTATCCTTTGTAGGGTTGAATTTGTGGAAAGATATTGTGTAAATTTTGTTTTGTCCTGGAATATCTTGTTTTCTCCATCTATGGTAATTGAGAGTTTTGCTGGGTATAGTAGCCTGGGCTGACATTTGTGTTCTTGTAGGGTCTGTATGACATCTGCCCAGGATCTTCTAGCTTTCATAGTCTCTGGTAAGAAGTCTGCTGTAATTCTGATAGGCCTGCCTTTAAATGTTACTTGACTTTTTCCTTTAAGGCTTTTAAAATTCTTTCTTTGTTTAGTGCATTTGGTGTTTTGATTATTATGTGATGGGAGGAATTTCTTTTCTGGTCCAGTCTATTTGGAGTTCTGTAGGCTTCTTGTATATTCATGGGCATTTCTTTCTTTAGGTTAGGGAAGTTTTCTTCTATAATTTTGTTGAAGATATTTATTGGCCTGTTACCTTGGGAGTCTTCACTTTCTTCTATATCTATTATTCTTAGTTTTGGTCTTCTCATTGCATCCTGGATTTCCTGGATGTTTTGGGTTAGGAGCTTTTTGCTTTTTGCATTTTCTTTGACTGTTGTGTCAATGTTTTCTATGGTGTCTTCTGCACCTGAGATTCTCTCTTCTATCTCTTGTATTCTGTTGGTGATGCTTGCATCTATGACTTCTGATTTCTTTCCTAGGTTTCGTATGGCCAGGGTTGTCTCTCTTTCTGATTTCTTTATTGTTTCTATCTCCATTTTCAGATTCTGGATGGTTTTGTTCATTTCCTTCAACTGTTTGATTTTGTTTTCCTGTAATTCTTTAAGGGATTTTTCTGTTTCCTTTTGAAGGGCTTCTAGCTGTTTACCTGTGTTCTCCTGTATTTCTTTGAGGATGCTATTTATTTCTTTTTTAAGGCCCTGTATCATCATCATGAGCAGTGCTTTTAGATCTGAGTCTTGTTTTTCCAGTATGATTGTTTTTCCAGGACTTGCTATGGTGGGAGAATTGGGTTCTGATGATGTCAAGTAACCTTGGTTTGTGTTGTTTATTTTCTTATGCTTGCCCCTCCCTGCCCCCGCCATCTGGTATCTCTAGTGCTACCTGCCCTTGCTAAATCTGGCTGGAACCTGTCCTTTCTGTGATCCTGGTTGTGTCAGAACTCCTCAGAGTCTAACTGTCTCTGTGAAACTATGATTCTGGGATCTTGTAACCCTGGGCTTGTTAGAATCCTGGGAGTGGAGCTTCCTCTGGGTGTTTTGGGACTACCTGTGGAGTTTGTACCCAAGGTCTGCTCAGGGCACGAGTTGGCCCAGACAGACCAGAAGCCACCCGAGCCACTGGGCTGGCAGAGTTCCTCTGTGCCTGGGTCCTGCTGGTCCCAGTTACTCCTGGTGTTGGGACAGATGTTGTGTCCCCCTCACCTCTGATCCAGGATGTGTTATAGCACCTGGGAGTGGAGCTTCCTCTGGGTGTTGTGGAACTGACTGTGGAACTTGCACCCAAGGTCTACTCAGGGCCTAAATAAAATTTTTCTATCTGGACTAGCAATTCTCCCTCCAAGAGCCAGATAACATCTAACAAAACCCTAACATAAGGTATGAGAAACCCTCTTTTGAGTTTTTGGTCAACACGCTCAAAAAACTCTCCCAAATTCTAGTCTATTGCTAATGCTTTTACTTGTCCCCTAGAATTGGAAGGTAAGTCCCTATTGTTGTAAATTCTGTACTTTTAGACACAGGACCTAGACACCCATGACCGAGAATTGACCTTAGAAAAACCTTTCATGATACCAGAAGGTGCCATCAAAGCATCCAAAGAAGGAAAACCATCAACTAACTATGATGTCTATAAACCATATCAACAACTAGCATGGCATGAAAACCCTAAGGATGAAATAGTGGTACATATACATTGGTAGTAACCAACAGGTCTCTAATTGGACTTAAGATCTGCTCAACAAGAAGGAAACCTTACCTGGTACTGGAAACATAGTTAACTACCAAAGGTTAATGTAGTCATGGACATTGAAGAGCACTACCAAACTAACAAAATCTATAATTACATTTTAAATATTTGAGCTAATAGCCACAGAGAAGTGTATCCTCTCCCCTCATGAAGGAAACATCTCTTTGCAACAGATGGACACCCTTATGGAAAACAAATCAAAATGAAGAGGTGTGTAGCATAGTCCCAATGGATACATGTACAAAGGAACTTCTGTATTCAAGGCACAGAAAACATTGCAGAAGAGGAAGCAGAATGATTGTAAGATCCAGAAAATCATAGACTTTGCTATGAGACTGTCTTCTAGTACTATCAGAAGCTACAACCAAGAAGTCTCACCAACATGACTGCCTAAACAAGAACAGCAGTAATAGACATGCTAAAATAGACAGGGGAAAGGGCACATGGTCTCTATCTTAAGCAAAGAACTACAGGCAACTAACAAATGCTCAAAGAAAAAATAGTCCTCGGCCAGGGAAGAGCACATCAATTGGTTATCCAATAATGAACATTTACTTATAAATATACATAGAAATAACATCATATAAACTGAGCAGGTTGCATTTATATATTTGGGATATATATATTATATATTATATATCATATATTTATATTGTGTGTGTGTGTGTGTGTGTGTGTGTGTGTGTGTGTATGGGTGTAACAATTAATGAAAAATGAAAGCCAGGTGGTGGCGGTGCACGCCATTAATCCTTACACTTGGGAGGCAGAGGCAGGCAGATTTCTGAGTTTGAGGCTAGCCTGGTCTACAGAGTGAATTCCAGGACAGCCAGGGCTATACAGAGAAACTCTGTCTCAAAAAAAAAAAAAAAAAAAAAAAAAAAGGAAAAGAAAAGAAAAAGGAAGCTGGGAATTTGAAGAAAAGCAAGGAAGAATATAGCAAAGAGCTTGAAAGAGAGACATATAATTACATTATAATCTCAAAAGAGGAAATAAGAAATATTTAAAGAAAGTAACAATAGTTTTAAGTCTTTGTAGCTAAAAGGAAAAAGAAAATGCAAGACTGCAGACCATAGGTGTGCTCTCTAGATTTAAAAATCCATTGGAAGAGGTTCTTTCCACTTTAAAATTATTTTTTAAATAGAAAATTGCTTGTCTTTATGAGACAAATACAAGATGAGAATAGAGAGACAGTGAGGGTTTGGACTCAAGTAACTGTATTTCTGGATCTGGTTTTAACTCTTACCATCTAAGTGACATAACTTTGGATAATTTTCTTGTCATTTTTACATCCATTGTACAATGGATGGAACAGTACACCATGATTAGTAGTTTAAATATAGTTGGGTATCCCCTAGGATCTCAGAGGAGCAAGAAAGATATTGCCTGCCAGTGGGGCTGACAGGCTTAAGAAGCACAGAAAAGGTAGAACCTGGAAGTCCTAGAGAGTGGGATAAAGCACCAGCGTGGCACTAGGAAGATGACCAACGGCTTTGCCAAGGTATAGTAGTGGGGCTTGCTGTGATACCAAAGAACTGTTTCCTTGTGTCTCTTGCCAGTGTGGCTTGATAATGAGAATGCTGATTTGTAAATGATGGGGTTTTCTGGAACTAGCTTTGGCAAGAAAAAGAAAACTGGAAATAAAAAATAATAATAATTTACAGTGTGAATGAGTAAGAAACTCTTGTTTCCTGAGAAAGATCTTCCCAATTGTTTGAAAAGAGATCTTTCTAAAACTACCAAGAGGCACTGCTGGCTGAGTGCTCACAGAAAATACTCTGTGTATGCTCAGATATCGACTCTGCCTTCCCATTTATGGCTCTAACACATGGCAAATCATTTAGATTATATGTATTTCAATCATCTAAGTAGCTGAAAAATCACTTGACTAAATTAAATCACAGCCTCAAATAGCAGTTTTAGTGTTAATACATTATACACTTTTTTGATGGTTTCACTGTGGGCACCTATATCTTAGATTCCCAAATATAAATCAATGACAATCTAGGAATTATTCTTTATGTTGCCTGGAAATATATATGTGGTTAAAAATATTAAGAGCCTATAGAGTTTACTATTTCTCTTAAAATAGTGAATTCTTTGATAATTTCATACATTGTAGTTTGATTATATAGATTCTCTCTTCCACCTGTTTCTTGCCTTCTTCTATGTCTGCCTACCTACCCATATTTGTGGTCAAATTTTATTGTTTAACGAACTCTCTGTCTTTCAGAAATCTTTGCTATCTATACATCTGATGATGACTAATAATAACTAGAATATACAAATATCTCAGAAATCTAAATAATAAGAAATTAAGAAGCTAGTCAAATAGGTCATAAGATGAATAGCCAGTCCTTAAAAACATAATAAATAAAATCTCCAATCTCATTAGCCTTTACAAATATGTAAAATAAAAATTTATTGAAATTCTATTTCTCCCCAATCAAAATGGCAATAAACAACAACAATAATAATAATAATAATAATAATAATAATAATAATAATAACTAATCAGGAAAAGTGTAGACAAAATGACACCCTGCTATACTATCGATGGGAATGTAAATCAGTCCACTCCATAGGAAAGTATATTTTAAGATTACAAAATATACTAAATATAAGTATACCATATGATCCAGCTCTATCACTCCTGTATACTTAGCAAAAGACTTTAAGCCACCACATAACGAGGATTGTTGCACAATCGTGTTTATTGTTCCCAATATTATGGAGTTACTTCTTCAATGTTTCTTCTCAAAATAGTTGTTATTAATATGTACAACTAGTACAGATTTTTTTTTAGTTAATTTTGGATCCTGCCACTTCATTGGAATTGTTTATAAAACCTAAGAGTCCTGGTGGAGTCTTTATGGTACTATATATGCAAAACCAAATCATTAGCAAGGAAGGATTGTTTGACATCTTCATTTCCTATTTATACCTTTTATATTTACTTCTTTTTTTTATTTCTACTAATCTCTATCTGTGGAATGAATCCAATTTGGATTTTAAGAACCTCAAAGAAAATTTAGTTCTCAGTTATTGTCAGAACTTGAAATTTACTACTACAAACTCCTTTATTTTGCTTCTTTTGAGAAATGTGTTGTCCTGAAAGGCTTGTGTTTATAGGTGTTTTGTTTGTCCCTCCTAAAGCTTCCAGTGTCGCAGCTGTTGATAGGGACTGTTCACTGGTTGTTTTGACTACCATGTGACGTGGTCAGACTGTATCCTCGTTTGCTCAGTTCGATTTTTCCCTCTGCTTGCCCTGGCTCATCTTTCTCTAGATTTGGGAATTTTTCTATTAAGATGTTACTGAAAATGTTTTCTGTGGTTGTGGTATGTGATTCGTGTGTGGTATGTCTTTGATTCGTAGATTCAGGGTTCCATGAAGCACAAATATTTGTTTTTGCCTTGTCATTAGTCTACGTCCATCCTTGTTTAGATGCTTTAATCATCCTGCCTTGTCTTCAAGCCTGATATTATGTCCTTATTCATCCTGTTGGTGAGAATCTCCAAGAAGCCTTTTATTGAGTTATTACTTTTTCACTTCTGACATTTCAGGTTTTTTTTTTTTTATTAATGTTTCTATTTCTTTACTGAATTCCATGTTCATATTTTACATTGTCCTAATTTAGGGCAGGCAATTGTTTATGTTTCTGTTTCTATAGAGTCCATTCAATTTAGTGTGTGTTCTGGTTTCTTTCTCTTTGAGCATCTTTTTATTTTTCTTTGAATTCCTTAGGATTAAATCTAAACTACAGCCAACAGAGGTTATTTTTGTGTGATAATCAGTTTTCCCATGAGGTATAGCATCTTGTCTTTCTGGATTTGCATTGATATTACTCCTCTGGGATTAGGGCATTGGTCAGATTGTTTTTTAATTACCATTATTCTTCCTGCTAAGATGTTTGCAATGTTCAAGAAACACTTCAGAATTCAATCTAAAGGTTTCTCAAGTATCTAAAAATAAAATTGTATTTGACTCAGCTAAGCTACTCTTGAATTTCTTTATGCCTAAGTAGGAAAACCTGGACTCACATCACCAGTAGCATGCTAGGAGGCAAGGAAAGCCATCAGATGAGAATGCTTCTTGTCCACTATTCTCATCAAACATCTGCCTTCTCTACCAGCTCCTTGGCAACTTGAGAACTTACTTTAATGAATAAAGCAAGGAAATTTGAAGAATGAACCAAATTTTTAGAAAATGCACGACAGAAAAACAACTTTTTAAAGGCAAAGCATAATACTAGCAAAAATTCAAAAACGATGTATCCTTTGAGAAATTGTCACCATTAGAAATGCAAAAGCAAGGCTTTATTTGCAGAAGTTTTAAATGGTTATAAATGAAAGACACAACTCAGCCAAACTTGGTAATAAGAAATAGCACAACAATAATATAACTATTAAATATATTGAATTTGTGATTTAAAAAAACACTTATGAGAAAACTCTAACTTTGGTTAGGTCTAATTCATGGTTCCATAATTTGTGGGAAAAATTAGACCAACATATGAAAGCATTTTTTGCACCCATAATAACAGTTACATAAAAGTTATTGTGGATAACACAGTGTAAAAAGGAAGAAATGAAGAAAGAAAGAAAGAAAGAAAGAAAGAAAGAAAGAAAGAAAGAAAG
>JADRCD010188772.1:0-18214 GCA_019843815.1 Montemys delectorum | reverse complement strand
AAGAAAGAAAGAAAGAAAGAAAGAAAGAAAGAAAGAAAGAAAGAAAGAAAGATAAAGGAAGAAAGAAAGGAGAAAACAGAGCCTGGACTTGCTCTGTAACACAATTACAAAAACTATTCCACTTCAAAGTCACAAACTGAGTCCAGCAATTACCTAAAAATTGCAGAAATGTGAATTAAAGATACATTTAAGTGTCAGGTAAATAAACTAGACATGAGCAAATGAAAGGGAAGTAGGGAAATACAACAGTAGCCATCTTACCCAATATTGTAACAAATGTGATAACATTCAACATTCATTTACTCTAAGATCTCCTGAAAAGTGGAAGAGAAAAGATGGCAAAGATGACTGAAAAATTTGGATATAAGAGCATCACTTATTAAGCTTTTCCCCTGAAACAAGCTGAGACAATGGAGCTAGGAAGGAAGGCAATCAAAAATAGCCAGTCATTGCTCCTGCTGGGTCAATTTATTGCAAAAATAGTAGCTGAACATAGAAAATTTAAAAAACAAACAAACAAACAAAAAACAACAACAAAAAACCCTTTTCAAATGCATTGGTAGAAACATCAGGTAGACAGCTAAGGGCAAATGGTAAAGTCAGCTATAAGCTTAAATGTTTTCTGATGTCATTCTTCATGTTGGGTTGGTGGAGGCTAATTAGTACATTCTAAAAGGATTTACCCTGTAGACCCAAGGATGTTAAGTTACACACAGGGTTAGGCAGTAAATGGCTATAGGGGAACTAAGATAGCCCAATGTAATTTGCCAAGACATTGGAATGTTCCAACTCTTCACTACAATTAATATTCTAATCAGTCCATCAGTCTTGTAGTATATTTAATATAGGAGATATAGCACTCCCAACAACTTTAAATAACAATATATATAAACAATTTATTTGTATGTGTGCTAAAGAGATATTAATAAATGGTACCTTAACACAATCCCAACAAAAAAGAATGTGAACTTCAAAGAATTTCATGGCAACTTCCAAAAGAATAGATATATCCTAATCTCAGTTTATTTTAAGATGAATAAAAAGAAAGTGTAAACCAAATGATAAAATAAGATGTACCAACTGAAATAAGAATAACAAACTGAATGAATTTCATCAACAACATAATAAAGTGTTTCACTGCAAGAACATCATCCCTGAGACAAAACAGATTATAAGGAAAGTTCAGTGGAGACGGATCAGCAGTGAAGAGTGCTTACTGCTCTTGCGGAGGATTTAAGTTACCTTCTTAGCACCCAAGTTATGTAGGTCACCACTGCTGTAACTCCATCATCCTCTTCTGGCCTCCACGGGTACAGGTACCTACATTCATGTGCGTATTCCCATGCATAAACACACATGTACATGGTTAAGTTAGAAAAACCTTTTAGAGGTATCATTTTTGAAATACATATTTATGTCTCAAGAATGAAAAGAAATGAAAATCATGTAAATCAAAATAGCAACAGGATGATGACCTGCAAGGAGATGAATAGAGACTGAGTGGAGGAATATTTATATCAACATTAAGATAAGTCTCATCACCTTTGAATCCTAGCTCAAAGTAGATTAACAGATGTCACAGCTGCCCACCATGCTGTCCCTTTTTCACCCAGGTGGAAGAACTCCTTTTCTTGCCAGCTGCAAGGTAGTGTGCTGCTGACATCACACATCTGAGGAGCTTCCAGAAAGCTCCTGGGACTTTAATGGGATTTTCTTCCTGGATTATCCGTATAATCTCAGAATCATTTATTATCACCATCCTGACAAATCATCAATAATGTGGGGTGCTGAAAATGCACAGACAATAGTTCTTTTTAAGAGCTGAAATTCACTATTTGTACTCTTCCTTTCTACCATGACAAAGCCTGTTTTAAATGATTAAATTCACAGACAAACACAAGATGACCCACAGCCTGCGTGGCTGTCTTTGTGTCTTTGTGGCAGTGCTCGGATGGTTTTGACCAAGTCTGATGTAGACTTCAGGAAAAGCATACTGGGAACTTATGTAGTTTATTCCTCCAGACCTCTCAAAACTTCTTGTGCTTTTAAAGCATTTTCTTAGAAAACTCCCAACATGCAAGTGAGTTGGAGGTATCGTATACTGAACATTCATCCTATACTGTACACAATGAGATTTTATCTGACTTGCTTTAATTTATTTGCTGGTGTACATGTTTATCAATCATCAGTCAAGTGAATAACATGATAACCACATTTAACAGCCAGTGATTCAATCACCAGGTTAAATCTTAATGAAGCCAGTATCTGAGAAATCAAAGCTTTCCAAAAAATATAACTTCATGTCTCTAGCTCCTGACTCAAAAGGAAATGGTCTGCAAAAGGGAACCTTTCCCTTAAACGTGGCATTTTTCAGGAAATTATCTTAGTTTTCATTTCCTCATTTCATTTTTTAATTTATCTATAAAATTTCACAGTGATTTCAAGCATACTTCTTCATAGGTTTTCTAGTGCATTCGCTAACGTGTTAGAAATCCTCAAAACTGAAACCATAAAACATTGACTATTATTTTTATGATCAACAAATACAGGAGGTACCAGTAAACAAGTTAGATCTGAGTCTCAGGGGGACACTTGCTAATGGAAGGGTTCTTAATGTGGGTGATTTGAAGCTTGCATTTGCCATTAGCTGGTGAAATAGTTTGCATTAAACCTATCACAAAATCATGCTCTTCCACGCATGCTTTTTCTTGAATTCCCTTCAGACATGATTGCAGAAAACCACCCTTTGCAAAACCCGTTCTCTCCTCTGCTGTGCAGTGATTTCTCTTCTCATGTTTCTGTCAGAATGAAAATTAGATTCTGAGACAGCTTTGCACCTGATACCTTTGCCAAGGTGTAAAATGCTAAGGTTTCTGTGGCAGTAATGAACATATGCAGAGTCATTTTAGACAGCCTGTCTTGGTGCATAAAGAGATTATGCTTCTATGGTCTCAGTCAGGGTGCCTGTAACACTCATGTTCTCCAAAAGCTAGCCACACAGAAGACCAGTGTGTTTGCTTGTCACTTGAGCACCTGATTTCCAAGGACTGTCAGTGTTTACAGCCCTGGTTAATTTTCTGAGTTTCTTTTTGCTTGCAACTAATGTGTTAGAATCATGTTTGACAGAATAGTGCAGAACCTGAGACTCCTGTGAATGGCCAGAGAAGATGTTGGATCATTCAAACTAGATTTATGGAAGGCACTTACTTTTTAAACTACTTTTGTATGAAAATAAATACAAAGATAAGTTAAAATAACTTTACGGTGAGAATTCATGTAACGACTTCTGTACACTTCCAGTGGCATGAAAAGGGGAGAGGAACTGGATAGAAATCTTCTTCTATTGTATCCAACATTACTGCTTTGGTTACTTCAAAGAGCAGCATCAAAATAAATTGAAATTTGTTATTTTTGCATTAATGATAGATGTCACCTAGGCCTTTGACATACACAAAAGAAAACCTATATTTTTAGTTCTGTGCATGTGGGAAAGTGATAAATCATGGAGGTGAAGCAATGTATTGGCTGAACTCATGTGATCACATAACACTTCAAAGTACAGGAAAAGTAATGTTTCAAGTACATGTACATAATGAATATACAAAGAGGTAAAAACTGCCAATCAAAAACATCAAGGAGTGTTGAGCTTGGGGAAGGAGAGGGAGACTAAAGCAGTTTCAGTCCCCATGGGAGAGGTGAGCTCTGGGGATGCAGGTCCATTTACCTGGGATAATATCCCTGTTAAATGTCAGGAAGAAGGACTGCAGACATGACTGGCTGCTTTAAAACACTTGCCAATTTTACAGAGAGCCACTTTATCTACCTATAGAACACCTCACAACCATTTGTAACTCCAGTTTGAAATGATCTGATGTCCTCTTCTAGACTCCATGGACTGCAGATACAACCCCCCATACACACACACACACACATACACGGTAAGTACTCAAACAGATTATTTTTTTTTTAATTTTTAAAAATGTCTGGAGGATAAATCAACTTTCTAGTAAATCAAAATCCTATTAAGATAAAATCAACATGCAATACTGTTATATTCCTTCACACTAACAATGGACAATAGAG
Organism: Montemys delectorum; assembly: GCA_019843815.1. NCBI lineage: Eukaryota > Metazoa > Chordata > Mammalia > Rodentia > Muridae > Montemys > Montemys delectorum. Next base: position 14,131 of record JADRCD010188772.1, on the reverse strand, counting down.
ACAATGAATTAATAAGGCACCTATTTAAAATTGCATCAAAGATGATAAAAATAGCATCTGACTTATATATGGAAAACTCCCCAACAACACTGAAAGAAATTAAGACTCTAAGTAACTAAGGAAGCCTCCTGCATATTTGGATAGAAGTTGTCGTTGCTTATATAGTAGGAATCTGTACTCATTTGTGTGTGTGTGTGTGTGTGTGTGTGTGTGTGTGTGTATGTGTGTGTGTTTGTGTGTGTGTGTGTGTTTCTGTAACAACTGACTACATTGTCCATCATTTAATTTTATCCTATTATTATATATCTCTAGATTAGAATTAAAATTCTATAAATAAACCAATATGGATATGGAATTTCAATGAGCATGCCAAGAATATCAAAGAGGAAAAACTGAATCTTTTAAGCAAATAAGTAATAGAACTGTGTATCCACATGCAGTGGGATGAGTTTCAACTCTATCTTACATGTCATAAAACCATTTGGTGTTTTCCATTGGTGGCGATAATTCCATGATCTTGTGAACAAAATGCAAAGCACTAAAATTTCTCAAATTAAGGATTATAGATTGCTGAATAGAGAATTTGTGTTATCCTAAATTCCCTGACAAATTAGTCCTTCTTTCTCTTTCTTTGCACAGTGTTGAAAGGGCTTGCTTCTACTTAGAATAACTTCCTGAGAAGAAACTACACATATCAGATCTTAACAGGTAGAAATTCTCTGACGAATCTTATAGAGTAGAGTAAATGACTGCCCACACTTTTCATTCTCTTTACCAAATTGAAATTAGTGTAGCAAATGTGAATTTTACATGCTCTCATAGCTAGCAGTAATTAAGTAAAAGAAAAGGAAGGGATGCAGACAGAGCAGTATAGAGAGAAGATAATTATGTGTTAAAGACTGAATGTGTATCCCCACCAAACACATATATTCAAACCTGAAATCCCAGGGTGGATTTTAGAGCTTATTTAGTTTGGATGAAATGGTATGGGATCTGTTGCAGGAAATATTATAAAACTACTGGCAAGTTACAGCCAAGCACCTGCAACTCTCTGTCCTGTGGGGCTGGCGGGCCAGGCTGGCCGGCCATACACTGCGGGCAATGGCGGACCTGTTATTATCTTGTGAAGACTCTCTGATTTGGAGCTCTAAATTCTCTCCACTCAGCTTGCTAAGTTCCTACTGGCAGGTCTTTACCATACCAGCCTCATGCATTAAAAACCTCCATGACCTTTGTGGTGTACATCAGGCAAACCCACACTTTGCCGCTGTACCTTTCTCTCTTGAACCCAGACAAGATGTCCTGTAAAGGAAAGTACAACACAAACTTAATTCAGCAACAATGGTAACTCAACCCCTGGGCACAAAAACTAAAATCTTAATATTATAAACCTTATTAAATCTAAATTCTGATGGATTTGCCATTGAACCCGGGAGACACTGGTAATTCCATCTTCTCCTCATGCTATCCTGTCCAAAAAGCCTCTCACCCTCTCCTCCTGCTCTTCCTCCGCCCAACCTGGAAGTCTCTCACACTAGCCCAGTGATGGCTCCTTTCTTCACAAGGGGATTGGTTCACAAGAAGTTACCCGAGTACCCGGACTGGACTCACTCTTTGTCTGCAACCCCTCCCAGGAGAGCAGAATTAGCATCAAAATACAAACAGAACCAGGCCCATCCTCAAGATCTTCCTGGAATAGGGTTAGTGCCATATAAACAGGAAGAGATATAAGAACTGAGATCTAATAATTTCTCTCTCTCAACCCCTTTCCCCCTTTTCATCTCCCCTTGGCCCTCAGCCCCCCCCCCCACACACACACATACACACACTCAGGTTCTTTTCTTCCCTTGTGTTTCCTTTTTACTCTTTTCTTTTCTCTCTTTCTCACTCCCCTTCTTTCTGTCTCTAAAGCCACACGAGGTCCTTCACAGACATTCGGTCAGAAGACACGTGATCTCTGGCTTACAGGACTCCCAACGTGAAATATAAATCTTTCTTGAAAAGAGCCATTCAGTCTATGATTTTGCAACGATAGTCTGATTTGACTAATACACTGTATAATGATCATGAAGAGAGATGTGAGAGAAGAGAATTCTGGGAAATAAGAAACATACTTGCTTAATTAAAAAGTATAGATCAGAGGAAATTTAAAATGGAGATGATTTTAAAATCATTTTGATTACTTGATTTTTATTATTGGAAATAATTTGAAACCACAAGTAAATTGCAGATAGACTGGAGTACTATTGCTTTGTTGATGAAGTTGTGGGTTTTGATGTCGTTATTTTACTTCTTTTGAAAAAAACTGAACCCACAGCAAATATTCTTATTAGATTTTAATCATGTAGAAGTTATACAGCAAGTTATTTTTTTACCATCTATGCTGCAATATGGCTATGTACACAGTCTATAATATATACTCAGGATACACAATACAGGTGAAGAAAATCTGCTGAGTTCTTATTTGAAATGTTTGTTTTACTTTTATTTACCATGACCTAGTCCTTCAAAATGAGAGCAGGGAAGGAGTAGTTGGGAAAGATTAGGTGGTGAACAAGGCAGAAAATGGAAATGTGCATCATGTGGGAGGCTGACCAATGGTGAGGGATGCATTACAAAACAACCATGTGTGATATGGTGGAAAAATATCTCTGCAGTTCTGCTAATCCTTTTCACAATGAGCCATACTAACTCAATCAGATGTTTCTCAGCGTTGTGCCTCTTCACTTATGTACGATGATGCAGTCTAGCCAAGAGAGCAGGAAACGGGATTCAATAAAGAAATTAAGCACATGATTCACTGATCTGTGGGAGATTAATACATGGCAAATGGACAATAGAGTTAGGTTTGGGCTCATGTGAAGATATTTTCTTCCCTAAACATACTCTGTTTTATTTTTACCTGGATTTCCTTTTGGTCCCCAGAGCATATTTTCAGTTCAAAGGTATCCTCTAAAGTTCTAAATAGAAATTTTTCCCGGATTTGTTTTACATAATTAGCACTGAAGACAAGTGCTTTCTTTTCCTAAGTTGTATTTGCAGGAGTGTAACATGTGAATTATTACACTTACATTAGAAGCAAAGACTTATTGTGATTAAATTAGATAATATCTACAAAGTGTTTCACAGGGTACCTCAAATGCAAGAAACCATTTTAAGGCACAATGAAAAGCTGCTATTTCTTTTGTTCTGAAGTCTCATATGATGAGAGCTGATTTCTTCTGACCATCAAAGCTAGTTATGTTCCCACATTGTAAGCACTGGGCACATTTACAAAGAACCAAAGTTTTGTTATTTTCTCTGTAGTATCAGCTCTGATCTCTTGAGCTCTATCCAGTCTCCTTTTGTGTTTTATAATTTTGTCTTTGAATTGGTACTCAGCATCTCAGTTGCTTCCCTAACTCCTGATATTGACATCCTGATGTGAAGATGGTCAAGTGATCTGAATTGTCAGAGTTAAATTCTGCTCCCACATTTTAAAGTCTAATCCATTACACTCTAGTGTTTCCATGAGAAAATTAAAAAAAAAAGCATAAAAGTCATTTCCAAAAGAATTAGAAATCTACACATACACCCTAAGGTCCTAGGCTTCATTTGGGGAGTAGAAGAAACAGAATACCAAATATGAATCCTCGGGGAAGTCCCAGGGAGCAGGTGTCTGTCCAGCAACTGTGAGGCATGGCTTGTCACTGATCAATAATCCATCCGTTCACAACCCTTGCTTCTCAGAAACCCCTGGGCCACCATATTCTAGTGAATGGGCAAAGAAGTCTGCCAATTTTATAGTATATTAGAAAATGAAAATTGTGTCATGAATAAAGATGAGGGCTATTTATGGACATTTCTTTCTAGAGAACTTCCCAAACTTCATACTCATCTTTTACAACTTCTAATTAAAGTTACAGAATCCCCATTGGTTTGCTCACAAGAGAAAGACGATAGTTTCTGCCCCTATCTTTGAGAAACTTTTCTGGGAGCTGAGGACATGCCAATGCCCCATTTTGATGGGGAAAGAAGGCAAACATTCCCAAAGATATAAAAATCTAAACAATTGAGGTATTTATAAAAGTAAAGCACCCTTGTCTTCAACCTTAGCCAATATTTCACTATATTTTGAACATTTAATTTTAATTCAAACAAGGTAAAATACAGCCATTTTTTCTTTTAGTTAAGGAACAAAAAACCCACATATTGAAGTTAGCTACTCTAGAGACCTAATGCTCACAATCCAGAGATGACATACCCTCCTCATGAATAACGCACCACCGATGGATTTGTTCTTCTTATCCTTGGGAAATGACTTGCCTTTGCCAAGATTTTAAAAGAAAACTCTAGGAGATAGACTTTCAAGACTTCACAAGAAAAAGTCATTAAACCCTGAGAAACTTCAGAAGCTAGGCAAAGACAACTAAATGGGAAAAGTTTTCCCTGGAAAGAACCTCATTATAGTTTTTAGTGTAGATTCGTCAAGGAAAAGTCTATGTTGTAAAGATGATCTTGATATTATGGAAGTGCATTTCAAATGGGATTCTACCTGTGATGAGATAAGGTTCATGAAGTGCTAGAAGCAGGGGAAGAAGAAAGGCGATGGCTTCCAGGGAAGACAATGAAAGCCAAACTCTAGTAGGGTACTTCATTATTTGAAATATTTTTGATATGGCCCTCATGAGTGTGAGAAAGGGACAGGACAAAGCACACATGTGGCTCTACAATATTCTCCCCTCTCTTTATCCACACCAAGATAAATCTGTGATCATATTTTTATTCAAGTAATCTAACATGCAGAATTTTCCCCAAGAATACTCTCAATCTTTACTAGTTGTTTTAGTTTTATTCATTTCCCTTTTGCATTAGTATGAAATAGAAAATGATAGATAATTTAAAGTTCAAGCACCTTTGTTGATTTTCTAATCATACCCTAAATATCCTTAAGCATTTACAATCTGACTTTTAATTTTAAGAGTTAATGCTCTTTTACTGAATGAGGCTGGTATTTTGAAGAAATGTTAAGTTAGTGCATGTATGTAATCATGGATACGTATGCATGTGTGTGCATGTGTATACATGAATGCATATATTCATGTGTATGTATATATACCTCTCTGTGCATGTGTATATGTATGTACATGAGTGTGTATATTCTATTTATGCATTTTTTTTCTTGAGAAAGAGAGGGTTTCTCTGAAAATGTTATACATTTTCATCTTTACTTTGAAGGTCACTTTCTCTATTCTGAGAGCTACTTTACTTAACTTAGTCTTTTCTTTTCTCTTACTCCTGACTCTACTCCTGTGGTGCTAGGGCTGGACCTAGAACATTTGTGCATGCTAGACAAGCTCTCTACCACTGGGCTATGCCTATTGTCCTGCTGTTTCTCCTTAAAGCTTGTAGGATTTTCATTCATCCCTTTGTAAACCTATGAGCAGCTCAGTTTATCCTCAAGACTCCCAAATACACATTTCTTACCTCACCATTGCACAGTCTCTCTAAGCTTGTTATCCCCAGCTTATCCATTCACTGAATCTGTTTTCATATTGATTAAGAATTTGACGAAGGTTGAATCCTAGTTTATAATCTATCATACAATAGTTACTGAATTCCAATGCCCCATTCTTATATTTGGCACTTTCTATCCATAGACTTGAAATCATATAAGTCTTGGATATCTTTATCTTTTTTCTTCTTCTCTTACCTATTCATGATTACGTGTGCTGAGTTTTTAAAAGCACCTTTGATATCTCCTCCAGTTTTCTGCTGTAATTTTTAAAATTTATAACTGTCACCTCTAAATGTCACCAACTCACATTTGAATAATTGTGCATTTTTCCTGACTAATTTTCTAAGAACTTAGAGTACAGACAGAAATATTACAGTGAGAGTAAAGAAATTGTTGTCAAAAGTAGAAATAAGAATGGGATGCATCACAATTTTAAAACAATTGTCTAGGATTTATGAGGTCCTACCTTCAACTGTACTATCTCCCATCCCACAAAGGAAAGGTAATTACCAAAAATAGTATGATGTTCCTCCCTTTTCTGATATCTGTTTCACTCATAGCTTTTCTGTAGCTATGACGATATTGCTCTCTGATTTTACTTTATGTTTCAAACCTTCCAGAAACCAAATGAGGAGATTTAATAATATTTTGAGATGTTTCAAAGTTTTGGCATTTTCAGAACTTCTTCCTATGAAAACAACTTGCATATATCAACCTTACATGTGCTGTGATCATAGCCTACCTTTAGAAGACCTCAGCAGAGTTTCAGAAGGGAAAGGACTAATGTGGACTTTTAATCTAACTGTCAAGTTACTTGAAAGAGATTTTCCAGTATATTATTGGATAAGCATCATGAAACGGCAGCTGAGGATTTTACATGTACAGGGTTTTGAGGCAATGAGTTCTAGAAATTAGTATATAAACTTTACTTTGATGTTTTATATTCAATGTCTAATGAAGCTTTTAATAAAGTCATTCATTTGTGATGCCTGGTAGTTGACATTTTAAAAAAAATGGGGTCTCTATCTCTTTTTAAAGACTTTAATGCATTTACTTAATAAATGTTTGTAAACCATGTAAATGTTTAGGAGAAAATGGTGTATAATATCTTCCTAGAAACAGGTGTTTTTCTATTCTGCAGCCTCCAGGACTCTGCATATGCTTGCATCAAACTCATGTGTTTGATGGTTTCATTTCAAAGAAGACTTACATGAAGCTACAAGTCCAAATGCTTCAATGCCAGGACCATAACACCAGTGTGTCACTTGTAGTGTCCAGGGCCATCAAACATTAAAGAAATGAATGAGTTTGTGAATGAGCTCCTTTTAAAATTCATTTTCATCCAAATTGGAGTATGTTAAGCTTTGTCTTTATCAAGCAGAATCTACTATCAAAGAAGCATCCACTTGTTGTTGGCTATACCATTCTGCCCTTTGCCAAGTGGGTCCTGAAGCAACTTGGCGTTGATTAGAAAGTCGGGGTACTGCTTATAGTAGCCTTACACAAGAAGTACTGAAGAAGGGGGACAGTTAATAGATCACACATGCCACTAAAACAGAAAGCAGACTATTTGTGCATAGAAGGGTCCAAAGCAGGACGGAGAGGAGTGAAAATAGAAAAATAGCATCAATGTTTGTACTGATTAAGAAGAATATGAATGGCTTCATAATGGAATAAGAGCAATGCAGAACCAAGTGAAGGAATAAGGAGCTCTGGAAATACATGGAAAAAGACACAATTTTTTGGTTACAAAGGATATTCCCACTCTTTCAAAGTAAATAAAATTTTATAAATGCTTTATTCTAATAAACCTTGGTTGAGTGCTGACATTAACGTGTGCCTGAGAGCCCCTACATTTTCATAGTCATCCTTCACTGTAGATTTGAAAAATGAAAAGTGTGTATGTAGGCTGTTAGTCAGTTTCCTCAACACACTGATGAAGTCAGCTAAGACTTTTCATTCTGACTCCTGGCTTAACTGCATAAGTGATCATTTGGTTCTTGGTATCAATGGGTTTAGATTAAGATCTCTGTGTATGCAACATTGAGAATCATACATGTTGATTAGATTCTGCAGCATGAATGTTATGAGTTATCTACTTTGTCCCAGCCACTATGTCTCATTGCCATACAAAAGCAGATCTCTAAACATCTCCAAAGAACAGGATGTTATCCAAAAGCCGAATCAGAAGTAAATTGTCACATCAAAATTTAGTGAACTTGATTAAACTGGCATAGTTAATGGAGGCTTTTTTGTTTATTTGTTTGTTTGTTTGTTTGTCTATTTTAGGTGTGGAACACGGCTCCTAGCAGATGACTCTTTTATGGTTTCAGCTGATCTAGGAAATCATATTGTCCATAATTGTCTGAGCCCCACTCTTCAAACTCCACATATTCAAATGTATGCAATATTCTATTCACCATCCACTTCTTGTCAGGTGAATGAAATGTGTGCTTCAGGCCCATGTGTCAATTGAGCAACCTGTATCTCTCGGATTGTACCAGCCAAGTGCTGCCACTAGCTTCTTGTAATCTAGAAAAAGCCACTGTGCATATCCTCAGGAAAATCACTGCTAGGCATGCCATTAATACATCAAGTCCTGATTATAACAAAGAATGTGAATTCTGAAATCTAATCATGAAATAGCACCCTGGATGTGACTATCTTGGAGACCTGAAGAGAGATAGAAAAGACTGTTGGTAAGTGCAGTTCAGAGCCTAGGGAAGTCAGTTAGATATGGATGTACTGTCTGATCTTACTGCACACAGAAGGCTACATGATGTCTTTGAACCTCGTGACCTTGTGTGAAAGAATAGGAAGCCCTGCGATTCATGATGCTCTCTGAAATTGACCTGTCACTGGAAGCCACTTCATATCCTTACACAGCTGTCCCCATGTACTGTCTATAGTAACTACAATGTGAAGTTCTCTGTCTTCCCACTGTTTGCTTTGTTGACTATGCTCTTCATTGACATCCTTTCTGGATGTAAAATGTTTGAGTCAGAAAAAAGTGACTTTTAATTAAAATGAAACCAGAGATTGTTGTAATCCTTCCATTGTAAATAGGACAGGGGGAAAAAACATAATTCACAGAAAATCAATTGAAGTAAAAAATGTAACTCTGTTTTTACATTTAGATAACTCATAGATTGTATTTTTCTTTTGAACAATGTATCTTCAACTGATATATTTTAAATCTGCACTAGAAATGTTATTTTGAAAGTGAAGTTAGAAGAGTTACATCTAACTCTTTAACTCATGGACAATATAAAATATTGATGGAACATATGGATGCCGTAAGTGTAGGAACAACAGTTCCTCAAAGCTGATCTCAACATTGAGTGTACTGCTTGGCCATTTGCTGTACTGGGTCCTCTGTAACTATGTTTTATTGAGGGATGGAGTCTTTTCTTTCTCTCAGTATAAACTTAAGGTCTGGACCACAATAGCCTATCTAATATGAAATGTCATGAATAGGAAATAGAGCGGGAAGGTGTAAATTCTACACATAACAAGGATTTAAGGGTTATACAGTGAAAACTAATTATTATTTTAGTATATGTTTTGAGCTGGACTTGTATTTCTTTTAAAAATGCATATAAAATGACTCTTTAATTTGCATCTCAGAGTGAAACTTCAGAATTACGATCGTCTAGTACCTCTCATACTTTCATTCTGGACTTGTTAAAGCTGAACCTTTAGCATGAATACTTAGGAATTTACATATTTAATAAATGTCCATAAGAGATTCACATTCACAGTGAATTTCTAAACCATTTTATTCAGCTGTGAAGCCACCAATGGAGGGCATACATTGCTTTTCAGAAAGAAGCTTGTCTGATATTTTCTAAATAACTGGATGTGGGGTTAATATATGGGAACATCAAATGCCTTTGTGAATGGAGATGTTCCACACAGGGGTTGCCTTTGCGGGGAGGAAGCAGAGAAATACTGGTCATGCCTTCTGCCTCCTGAGTGCTCTCCTTGCTTGTGTATAAGCCATGAAGAGGTGAGCAAGCTCTGTAGTAAGAGTCACATTTATTTCACACAACAGATGAAAATATCATACAACAACTATTTTGTACAATGACTATGAACTACTACAATAATTTTTAAAGATTATATGAACAATGACTATTAACTTTATACTAATTTCTAAAGATATGTAGTTATTATATATATAATATATATGCCAAATTTATGCAGGTGTTCTGTGAGGCCAAAAGAGGCATGATATTCCCCTAGAGCTGGAGTTATAGGTAACGTCAGCTTTCCAACTTGAGTGATGGAAACTGAACATAGGTCTTCTGAAATTGTATGAAGCACTCTTAACTGATAAGCTACCTCTCCAGCACCAAAAATATTTTGAAAGCATGAAAACAATAAAATATTTCCCCAATGTCATAGTTTAGGAATCTCATTTTAATACCTCACTTTTTTATTGTTTCAATCAAAATCCAACTCATACATTTGTGTCAGCAAGACTTTGAATTAAAAATTTCAAATTATCTTGTAATCTTTACATTAATTGGAATATTTAATGTTAAAACATACATGTTCAAAAATCATGCAGTGTAAATTCTACCAATATACCAATATATACTATGCTTTAAAAAGTTTTATAGTGCATTAACTTGCTTATATTTACCTTTCTAACATTGTGTATATTTTAGGATTTATTAGGTTATACTTGGCATGCAATAAAAGTGCAAATGTTAGGTGGATTTCAGTCAGTTCTGACATGGTTAATTATGAACAAAACTATCAAGACAAGAAGATAGTAACCAGGTCAGCCAACCTGCAAAATTTTATAGTTGGTAACTCCTCTCGGTGCTCATTACAGCCCTAGTTCTACACTTATGTTTATGTCCTTTTTAATAGAGATTAATATATAGCAAGTAGGAGTTCACATAAATGCAATTATATAATAGTAAGTACTCTGTACTATCTTTTCTTTCATGAAAAGAAGTTACTTTGATAGTTTTGCATCATAAATCATTTTTTCATTTCCTAAGTTTGGTCAAAAGGCATAGTATTTGTTTAACCCTTTATCTTCTGAAATGTTTGATATACTTTCAGTTTTTAAATTATTTATTGCTATGAATAATAATAACAATAATTATTAATATACTATGCTTGTATGTGTCTGCATGTGTGTATAATGAGTGTTTATGAGTATTGGAACAGATACCATGCCATGGCATATGTATGGCAGTTAGAATACAACATTTTTAGAGTTGGTTTTCTTGTTCATTTTGTGGAAAGGTGAGTCAATATCAATAGACATGCTAGCTCCAAAAGAGAAAACAATCTTGCACAGTTATACTCATGACAAACAGCTCCACACAATTAATGCCTGCTGAGAGTGTAAGAATTAGCCTCTCCCAGGTATGAGACTTCTAATTGATTATCAAACACAAAATTGTCATCTATCCCTGGAGTAATAGGTACATAAGCTACAAAAATGGTCTCAGAAGATTATATATATATATATATATATATATATATATATATATACATATATATGTATATAGAAATGCAGAACTGTCTAACCCATATATATATGCATATTTGTAATAGTAATATATGTAGTAATGAATATGTAAGCATAATAAAGGAAAATAAGCTATCAATTGAGAGGGGCATGGGAGGGTTAGACAAAGGGTATTTGGAAGGAGAGTAAAGAAAGGAAGAAAATTAAAAATGTATAAAAATTATGAAACAAAATTTAAATGTCAGAGTAAAAATTGTATTTACAGCCCAGTGACTTCTGAACTGAAACTGATTGGAATGGATCCTTCCTGAGGACTAGCTTTCATGGTACCAGGAGGTTCCTCAAACACTTCAGGAGGAAAGCATATAGCTATGGTGTTTATTAACCAAAAGCACAAAGGCATAAGCCCAAGTATATACTAATGACACACACATGTTGGTGGTAACATCTTGCTAGTTAGGCTTAAGACCTGATCAACAAGAGAGAAATCATAGCTGGTACTGTCAACCTAGCCAACTGCTCAGGGCTATTGAAGTGATGCACCTTGGTGAAGAAACTGTAATTGCTACTTTCTAAATTCTACATTTTAAATACCTGCCCTCACACCCAGAGATAAGTGTAGTCTTCATGCTGCATCAAGAAAACTTCTCTTAGCAACAGATGGAGACTACAGAAAACTACAGCCAATAGAAGTGCAGAACTGTCTAACCAAGTCCCGACATATACATCTACAATATGCCCAAGGACTATTGTGCAAGCAGAGACGGGAAGACTGTGAAAACCAGAGGAACAAGGAGAAAGTTATAAAAGTGTGGCTCTCAAGAATGTCAGGAACCACGCCCATAAAGTCTTACCCAAAGTTGAACAAGGACAACATCTATAGCCATGCCAAAGTGTACGAGGGAAAGCTCACAGGGCCTCATCTCTACACAAAAGCCTACGGGCAACTAAGGAATTCGGGGTGTGGAGGAACTAGTCTTTTCCAGGAAAGAGCACACAAATTGGTTATCTAACACCAAATGGTCAGCCTTGAAAATATACATTCAAGAAAGATCAGCTCAGCTGATTGTTCTTATGCTCGCTCTCTCTCTCTTTCTCTCTCTCTTAAACACACACACACACACACACACACACACACACACACACACACGCACGCATGCATGACTGTAACAATAATTAATAAAAAGAGGCCATTAATGTGAAAATGAGTAAGAAACATCATATGGCAGGACTTGAAGGGAGGAAAGTAAGGGGAAAAAGAATGTAATTATACTACAACATCAAAAAATAAAATAAATAATTTAAAAAATTGTTCCATTGTCTTTTAGAAACTTGTAACAATCTCTGGGTGGCCTTTCCTTCAGTCTCTGCTTTACACTATCTCCATATTTTCTCCTGTATTTTGTTCTCCTTCTAAGAAGGACTGAAGCATCCACACTTTGGTCTTCCTTCTTCTTGAGCTTCAGGTGGCCTGTGAATTACATTTTGGTTATTTGGAGCTTTGGGGCTAATGTCCACTTATCAGTGACATACCAAGTGTGTTCTTTTGTGATTGGGTTAACTCACTCAGGAAGATATTTTATAGTTCCATCCATTTGCCTAAGAATATCATGAATTCAATATTTTTAATAGCTGAGTAATACTCCATTGTGTAAATGTACCACATTTTCTGTATCCATTCTTGGTTGAAGGACATCTGGGTTCTTTCCAGCTCCTGGCTATCATAAATAAGGCTGCTATGAACATGGTGGAGCATGTGTCCTTATTACATGTTGGAGCATCTTCTGAGTATGTGCCCAGAAGTGGCATAGCTGGGTCCTCAGGTAGTACTATGTCCAATTTTCTGAGAAACTGCCAAACTGTTTTCCAGAGTGGTTGTACCAGCTTGCAATTCCACCAGAAATGAAGGAGTGTTCCTCTTTCTCCACACCCTTGCCAGCATCTATCACCTGAGTTTTTTATTTTAGCCATTCTGACTGGTGTGAGGTGGAATCTCAGGGTTGTTTTGATTGTCCCACCTGGGCATTCATGCCATATATAGTTACCAAACTCAGTCACTATTGTAGATACCAAGAGGTACATGCTGAAAGGAGCCTGATATGACTGTCTCCTGAGAGGCCCTGCCAGAGCCTTACCAATACAGAGGTGGATGCTCACAGCCAACCACTGGACTGAGCACGAGGTCTCCAATAGAGAGTTATAGAAAGGACTGAAGTAGTTGAAGAGGTTTGCAACCCCATAGGAAGAACAGTATCAACCAACCAGACTCCCCAGATCTCCCAGTGACTAAGACATCAACAAAGGAGTACACATGGCTACAGCTGCATACGTAGCAGAGGATGGCCTTGTCATGGGATAGGGGGTTTCTGGGAAGTGAGTAAACCTGGAAAAGGGATAACATTTGAAATGTAAATAAAGAAAACATCCAATAAAGAAGAAAAAAACTTGTAACGAGTAATACACCTGTAGAAAATCATTACTTTTATTTTTTATATTACATGAAGTTTGGTTCAAACAACAAATGAATTATATGAAATGCTATCTTTATACACACAGTACCTAGGTAGGACTCGTAAATGCTATGCATGATATGTGCAGGAGTGGACTGTGAGAGGAAGCAAGCTAAGGCTAGAAGCCGGGGAAAATCCGGAGACCTTGAAGGGACAGTAGGAGCTTTGCCTGCTCCTGTCTCCAGGCCCCTGTCACATAACCGCAGCACCCCATAGAGAGATTTGTAGCTATCAGTCACACAGGGGCAATGCCCAGAGCCCTTCCACAAGTAGATGAGGCATCTCTAACAAGCCAACAGGAAGCACCTACTGTCAGACCCCACCCCGCCCCAAAACCATATATAAGATCCTATCCAGAAAGAATAAAGGCATGTGAGAATAACTCCATTGTCTGACTGTGTCTGTCATAAGAGCTGTAACATTGCCAGGAAAGGGAACTACTCTCCCGAAGCCTTCATCAGCAAAAGCTCCCCTGCACTCCCCTTGCTGGCTAGCCAGCCTTCTGCTAGGTCAGTGGTGTTTGTGAGCAACAAGAGCAACAGCAGCAGATGCAGTGCTGGTGGCAGCATCAGCCACATCCTCCTCCTCCTCCTCCTCCTCCTCCTCCTCCTCCTCCTCCTCCTCCTCCTC